>SNQJ01S0072845.1:0-37994 GCA_010110895.2 Picea sitchensis | reverse complement strand
TCGTGTTCCTTTGTTTCTCGAGGGCCTCCTCGAGCAACATTTTGATAGGATATCCTGCTCCCTCATCTTTCTTTTCTTCCCCCATGGGCGGTCGTCGGGGTTTGTGAGGCTAATCTTGCAAAGGTTCAACCAGATCGATCCCCAACTCCTTATACCCCGACCTCGTTGGGGACATGCAAAGAAGGATCGAGAACGAGCAGACCACTCTAATACCACTGATCCAGATTTATGTAGGAACACAATGAAATACAGGAATACACATAAATGTAGAGATGCAGCGGAACTAATACTTCATTTCATTAATAACAAATGACTGAAATATGCTTACAGACAGAATGGAAATAAACTAGCTAGGGTGCTGGTAGCTTATCTCTGAGGAGAGATGTGGTGGATACTGGCCTCTGAACTGTGTTACAATGATGCTCGAAGGCTTATTATTATTGAGAAACAATGGAAAACCCTAAACATCCAAAGACCTAACCCTAGGAGATGAAACGCTAAGACTATGGGCCCTGTTTGGGTAAGTTGGTACATCAACTTCCTGGGGACGTAACTTTGGCATACGATCTCTGTTTGACGCGTTCCATACCTTGTTAGAAAGATATATCCGAGGACTACAACTTTTGGGTGAGTAACATTACCATTTTCCCAAAAAACGTCATTTAAGGCCTCAAAACGGCTCCGGAATTTCAGAACCCGAAAACTGCTAAAAATTGTAAACTGTGCGAAAACTGAAAAACTGAAATAAGCAATGGTGGGGGTCCAAGTGGAATAGGTGGGTGGCCACAAATATCCACTTGGATCAATAATTGTGAGACACTAATCCTAATGTTGAGAGAAGAGATTATATGCTCTTCGATCATGTAATCATTGCAAAGATAAATGATTTTTTTTGGGTTTTAGGCTCACACTCTCCATTCAATCTTTCGACATTATGGTGCAATCTAAAGGATAATTTTGAGACACTAATCCTAATGTTGAGAGAAGATATTATATGTTTATGTATTGTTTTAAGACATATTAAAATGCAATCCCGACCAACAATGTCAATACAATGTTCTTCTTGACCAACATATTCTTCTTTCTTCATCATACATATATCTCAAGTTACATCATTTCTTTCTTTCATACATTATTTTTTTCAAGTAGACTCCTCTAGTGTAGAATTGGTCACACATTCACATAGTCTGGTGTTTTAGTAGGTCTATTCTTTAGGTCCATGTAGAAATATAAATCTTTTTCTTTTTTCTTTTTTAATATTGCAGCGACCTTTTATTCTTCTATAATTGAAGAGATCTTGCAAGTTTTTTTTTTGTCATAAATTATTCTTCTTTTATGTTCTTGAAATATACTCTTGTGTTGTTGTCATCCACTAGGAAGAAGGATGCTCCAAGATCCTCTTCAAGCCAATCTCATTCTCACATAGGCATCCTCATATTCTTTCATTTGTAGATTTCTTCATCTCATGATTTTTCTGGTTTCTTGTGCAAAATTTTCTTTAGTCAAGCAACATCCATGAGAAGTCAATGAGCATCAATGAACAATCATTCCAACTTGCAGGTTTTCTTAATCTCACCAACTTTTTCAGGTTCAAACCACCCTCATTCATTTCTATTCTCACCGAGACTAAGTGAAGGATATGCACTCAACAAAGGATCTACAATGTAATGAGCACACCAACCATACACAAAATACTTAAGAATGATATTTTGGAAGGTTAACCAACCTAGTTTATATTCCTTCTTCAATATTATTCATACAATAGAGAGATGGTTGGAGTGATTTGCCTATTCCAACTAATCATTAGTTAAGTTCTCTTATACACTTATACATTTACATTCTTGTACTTAGAATAATATATGAATATAATGTATGATAATATTTACAAGGGCCTAAGAGGCTTCCCAATAGGGTTCCTACGCATGCTGCCACATATCATGCCGACTCATATTTTTAGGAATGCACGCATGTTAAAAATGTACGTGCATTCCTAAGAACACACATTCATGTATATCTTAATTAAAACAACAATGATGTCAATTGTATTGTTACACAACTGCACAATGCATTTTTGGAGGTGAAGGAGTGATTTTTGGAGGTGTTGGAGGATCCTTTGAGTTCTAATAGAATGCTAGTGTTGATTTCTTTCTTAACAGGTTCCAGGTAGCTTCACTAAAACCTTTTTATGGTATTTCATATATATTTTTTTAAATTATAAAAACAAATAAAAATATATTTAGTCATCTTTAACTACAACATATGAATCACATGGAGCCTACACTTCAACAAGACCTAAACCCACCATCACTAAATGAATATAGACCGAACCCTAACCCACAACCACCAAATGAAAACCTTGAAATTGATGTAAGACTTCAGTCATTAAGAACCCTAATACAATATTTAAGAAACAACATAGATTCCTCACACCTTTCACTCACTACATCATTAGAGATCATTGTTTCTTCCATTGTTAATGCTCAAGGCTAGTTATCTCACATTTCTAATTATAGGGAAAGGATCTTTGAGTATTATAGGATAGTTTTAGATATAAACCAAGTTAGAGATCTAAATATTTCAAAAGAATATTTGATGACCATTTATATTCACATTAGAAATGGAACACAACCTCCAGTGACAACGAAACACATTTGCATGGACTAGTGCACCTACCAACATATTGTAAACAACTAGATGGATAAGTAGTTCATGGTGTTTGAAAAACCTCCCTGCAATAATAGGAAGGTGCCATTGTATTTCCTTATAAAATTATGGGATTAATTTATTTTAGGTCACCATGTTAACTACTTTGACATTGGCGTATTCCAAGGGGTGGGTTGTGGGTGTACACAAGATTGAGAAAATGCCAGGAGTAATGCATTGAGAGGGCCTTGCCCTGTTAGGCTAAGGCCTAAAACCTTTCCTACCTCCTCCCATTTGATTTCCGCATTTATCTGTAGCTTACTACAACATAGCATGTTCATGGAATTATCCCACCAGGAGGGATGTTCAGACAATTGTGGGAGAGGGGATGGGCCTTCAGACCCTATAGCAGAGTCTAGCAAGGACATGCCACATAGACACACTAGTTGTTCTCATCCTAGTTCATCTAATCCTCATTGATGCTTGAGTTTCGAGCATACTTGTTATGGGCCAATGGAGATCACTGCATAGGACAGTTTCATGGAAGAGCTTAGTATCGAACCATCTCTCTGTACTTAATTGATTAGATGTATAATTAAAAATGACTATCTTTATATATAGTTTATTGTGCCATTTTTTTTCTATATCTAATTGTTCATGTGTGTAGTTTCTACAATTTGATAGTATACTTTTGTCACCTTCATATGCATCAATTATAGTTTCCAACATTGATGCAATAATTGCAGTAGCTTGCTTGTTTGGTGTACCACACACATAGATATTGTGAAAAATTATGCAATGGTATTATTTATCTTCCTATTAAGATCTCCTATGAATGCATTATTTTTTGGATTCTTACAACCTATGTGTTACCCTATAAAAATTCTTACCTGTTGGTTAGAAATGCATTAACAACTAGCCCACTTTCCTTCCTGTCCATGAGATAATTTCTTTTTATTATTCTGGCTACACAAGAGATGGAGAATCCATCCATTATAAACCAAAACTTTAGTACAAGGTTGATTAATTATTCTAAGAATCTTGGCTCTATGAAATATGGCAATGTTGTATTCTACTATTGGCCATTTGTTTCTTCTACCCCCTTCTCCATCAAAGTATTCTTGCATAGCTTCTGAAGCCATGCATTTAACTCATCTAGCTTTTTCATTTTTAGAAATGAAATATCTTATCAATATCTTTGTCTATGATGGGTTTTACCTGTAAGGGTAGGTCAAGGGTAGCAACATATATTCATGTCTAAATGCCTCCAAAGGAGGTCGCATACACCATAAAGGTGGGTTATTTATTGGAACTTGGCCCTCACTCACATTGATAGAAAGTTTGTGTGATAGAGAGAGAGAGAAGATGAGATCAAGAAAAAAAACTAAGCTTCTGGAAATAAAATAGCAATGTGTAGGATAGAATCTCCATTTGGCCTCAAGCCCACATAAACAAATCTTTAAAAAATTCCAAATAGTGAGGTTGAAATGATAATCCAAACTAGGGTAAAATCCATCAAAGAATGGGTTTGATCCCTCATCATTGGATCAAGGTTACAAAAAGATGAGAAATATCACACACAAAACTATGCACAAATTCCATTTAATCAACTGTAAATGTGAAGTACTCCAATACACATGGAACCCCTATGTTTCCTTACATTCCCAATGTAAATTGAATTTGCAAGTCAAACGATCATAATTTTCACCATGTTTTTCCAATTTTATAGATTGGATGGATGTAATCCTTTATTAATCATTGTGACATCCCCCTTATTTCCATCTTGTTTTTTTGTATAGGGCTACTGGAGTATTGCACTACTTCCTCCACCTTGGAACACATATTCTTGAGCCATAAAAAAGGTGATACTCTTGATGGGGACATTACCTTGCTTGAGAGGTGGGATGTGTTAAGCTTTCCCTTAAGTCAATATACCTTCATAATAACTAAAACCAACACGCAATGGCCTGTGTTCAACCTATATGACTTCTTTAATGCCCCATCCATCCTTGCCAAGCCCTTGACTGGTTTAGTCAATCTTGTGAAGACGTTTGTACCTATTCCTTTATTATACATCACAAAGTGACCCAATTGCTCTTTGATGCAATCTACAAATTTATATTGAGAAAGTGATGAAATTGATACCTTTCTCTCCTCAACCATGGTCTAGTTATATTCACTAAAGGTGAAGGTATTTTCTTTGTTCTTCAACTCCTTTATCTCTCTTTGAAATTTGGATGACAATGACTCTTGGGATGCCACATATTTCTTCATCTTTTCCGAGGATGCCACCAAGAGGAAGAGGAGGGGAGTTGGGGGAATACTTACCTCATTCATATAGTGAAAGTAAATAACTTCAAAGTAGAAGCATTTATGATAATAAAAAAAGAGATTGAGGAAATAATATAGGCTTCAATCCAATTAATGAATGGAAGCTTAAAACCTACATGAAAAAACACAAGTATTAAGTAAAAATTTATTACAACTTAGTTATCAACTTAACCATAAATCTCCAAAGTTCTCATTTATTTAGAGGTCACATTTAGGGGCTATTTTTACCACCACTTCAAAAAATGGTGCTATCGCTAGCACTCACTTTTTTTTTCAGAGTTAAAATTACAAAATTTTGTAATAATCATCCATAAAGTTACAAATAGAAATCTTAAAATTGACCCTTGAAACAAGAGGTGGTGCTCACAACATCACCCCTATTTTTCGGGGTTAAAATTACAACTTGGTTGAAATTGTGATCTTGATAACTTGTACTACTTTGAACAAAAACCTTAAAATTGACCCCCAAAACTAAAAGTGATGCTAACAGTAGCACCCCCTCTTCTTTCAGGTCAACATTGTAACTTGCTTAAAACCACGGCCTTCATAATTGATATCATTGTGAATCGAAACTAGGAAATCAACATCTGAATCGAAACATGGTGCTATAAGTAGCACATTTACTTCCTTTTCTCAAACTTAAAATTGTAACTTTTTTCAGATTAGTTCCTTAAAAATTGACAATTTGCAAATAAAATTATAAAAAAGAAGAAAAACAAATACTAAACAAACTTAAAACAAATGAAAATACATGTTTTTTTTAAATGTCTATATATAAATAACATTTTAATTGAAAGCATAATAATTTAAAAAAAATTGTAAATATAACCATTTAAAAATGCTTAAATTAAAAAAAAAAGGATAGAATTTTTTTTTTTTTTTTAATTTATAATATAAATTAAAAAAAATACTAAAAACATAATTGAAAAAAAATATAATACATCATTGTTTTTAAATAAAAGAAATTTAAATAATTAAAATTAAATGAAAAATTTGAAAAAATAAAACTAAACTAAATGAACATGGGAGGAAGAAACAGCGATTCGAATTCCCATTTCACTTGAATGGTGAAATGGGGGCACAATTCTAAAAATCACCGCCCTCCTCCTATAACCTCCTTCCCTTCCTACGACACCCAAAGGAGCCAGCTGTTCCATGAGACGACAACTTGGGCATTGGCAGGAAGGGGAGGCCTGAGCTGTAAGTTGGAAGGATATTGTGGAATCACCCCATTTCCTTAAATTTTGTGGCCTTTATTGGAATCACCCCATTTCACTTAAATTTTGTGGCCTCCCTTCCCACTAGTGCCAAAAGGGTCATCACTCCATGGGAGCAGAGGTTCTTTGGGCGTCAATGCAACAAGAGGGCACGTAAGGTTGCATGTAAGGTTTTTTTTTTTAAATTTTAGATTTTTTTTAACATATATTTTTTTTAAATTTAATTTAATTTTGTTCTTTCAAATTTTAAATTGCTTTTTTAATTTTTTTAATTTTTTAAATTTAGTTTTATTTTATGTTTTTATATAAAATTATTATTATTTATTATTTATTATTTATTTTTTAAATTAGTTTATATTTTACTTTTTATTTTGTTTATTATTAATTTGTTTTATATATTTAATTTTATTTTAAAATTTAATGATTTTGGTTTAGTTTTTTAATTTTGTATTTGTTTTTGTGTGTGTTTTTAGTTAAAAAAAACATTTATAGTTTATTTTTTTATTTTTATTTTTCCTCTTTCTATATATATTCAAGCTAGACTAAGTCTAGGCTAGGGCTAGCCCCAATGTTGGATGGAAGAACAATATGCTCATGAGAGGGATGCTATCACCATGATTGTACGAGACTCGGTCGATATGCTCATGAGAGAGATGCTATCACCATGATTGTACAGACTCGATCGAGCTTGGATGCCCCATGGGACCAATTTATTCCCCGACAAATGGCTCCCACCCTCATCCCCTCCCCATGAGGTTTGAACGTATGACTTCATGGGGACTAAACTCCACACAAATCAATTGGTCTACACTTCATGGGTGTGTGTGTGTGTATACAAAAAAATATGTTTTTTTCCTCTTTTTTTTTTTTTCTATATATATATATATATTTTTAATTAATTAATTCATATATTTCATGATTTTTTTGTAACAGTGTTGGTTTTTTACACCATGGTTTTAGAAACATTATAATTTTAAGCTTGAAACAAAAAATAAATGTGTTATTTGTAGCACTACATTTTGATTTTGAGGTTTTGGTTTGCAACGTTAAGAGTGGTCATGGCCACAAGGCCACAGTTTCAAACACGTTGTAATATTAACATTGGGAAAAAGAGGTGTTAGAGTACATGCACATTTTCCTACTATTTAGGAGGACTTCTATTTATAGCATATCTATTTATAACATGTCTATTTTTAGTAGGTGGATGCCTATATGTAATACCACAGGTTTCCAAAACCATGGGCTCATTAACTACAATTAGGTAAATTCCTATTTTCTAGGAGGAAGAGCGCTTCATTCCTTGATTTTAGGAGACAATTCCTATTTCTTGGTTAAAGAGTGCACTTGAGTGAGAATATACTTCTCGTAGATAAGAGTGCACTTCTCCTTAAATATCTAGTTCTATTATTAGTCATGGAGTTCGGTTATACATGCACAAGTTCTCACTTGTGCATGGCTAACTCCATTTATGACTAGCTAACTCCATTTATAGCTAGTTAACTGGTACTAAGAGGGAGTTTATTTTTTTTATTACATGTACATGCACAAGAAGCTCAAACTAGTGCACATTACTTCTCTCTCCTAACGAGTCTTATAAATATGTACTCATGACATTCAATTTAATATAAATAATATAATACATTCATTCTCAATTCTTTCTCTCATTCTTGCTTCTTTCTCTTTGGTTCTTTTTGCAAGCTTTGTGTGAATTTCTCTAGCTAGGTTCTCTATGATTTTCACAAGAAGACGTTGTTGCTAGCACTAAAGTTTGTTTCAAAGGTTGATTTTAAGGTTTTTGTTCGAAATGATACTAGTTGTCAAGACCACGATTTCAAACAAGTTGTAATTTTAACCTCGAAAAAAAAGAGAGGTGATGTTGTGAACACCACTTTTTGATTCGAGGGTTGATTTTAAGAGTTTTTATTGCAATTTTACAAGAATTTAAAGACATGGTGGAAAAAAGTTGTAATTCTAAACTCGAAAAAAAGGGTGTTACTAGTAGCACCAATTCTTGATTTGGAGGTTGATTTTGGTGTTTTTGTCGCAAAAATATGGGTTTTGAGAGCTAGAATTCTTGTTTTGAGATCACAATTCTCGTTAAGTTGATAACTTTTTTTTTACTCTATCATATTCATTTAAATGGCCCAATTTGATAACGAAGTCTAAGATCTTTTTTGACTTTATGGTGTGCATGGCTTCTTGAGACATTCCAACAACATCATGTATTTTTCTTCCTCTCAAGAAACCAAATTGTTCTCTATAAATTTATTCTAACTAGACATCTTAAATATGAGCTTCTATGAGATTTTGTTAGGGTCCTACCCTAATCTCCCTACTATAGGCTACATAAGAGTTATTTAATTGTTGTATATGTCCATCCTCTTTGAATAAGGCCCATTAGATAGTAGTGGATATTTATTCAATATAAAAGGGTCAACTTTATAAGTTCCACTAGGTAGTTGGTACCCATTAGTGATGGGGCCAAAATCAGTTAGATTTTTTTCTATGTAAAATCTATTATAGAGATAGGAGACTATGAAATGTTCGTCTTGTGTTGTATTTGGAGCATTTCTTAGCGAAAGGTCACCCCACCTTAATGTATAAATTGCTACACACCTGCAAGATCTAGAATATATTAGAAGAGTAATACCAAAGAAATTTAGAAGAAGAAAAAAGAAGAGAATAATAGAGAAACTGAATTATCATTAACATTTGAAAGAATAATAATCATCTAAGGATGAATGAATAATCATTACAATACAATGCAATTGAATGCAATACATAATAGTTAGTCATGCAACTATGATAGGATTAACTACATGCAAAATGGAGTTAACTAGCTCATGCATGCAAAGTGGAGTGAACTAGCTCATGCATACATCATTTTCCCTCACATGTATGATCTAGTTAACTCCACTTTGCATGCATGATCTAGTTCACTCCACTTCGCATGCACGAGCTAGTTTACTCTACTTTGCATGCATGACCTAGTTCACTCCACTTTTCATGTAGTTAAGCTTATCATAGTTGCATGACTAACTCTTATATATTGCATTCAATTGCACTATATTGTAATGATTACTCATTCATCCTTGGATGATTATTATTCTTTCATAGGTTAATGAGAATTCAATTGCTCTATTATTCTCTCCTTTTCTCTACTTCTAAATTTCGATTGCATTAATCTTCTATTAGATTCTAGATCTTGCAGGTGTGTAGAAATTTCTACATGGTATCAGAGTAGGCTTGAATCTGAGGAGTATATAGAGTTTTTTTTGTGGGTGGAAGATACATCAAAGAGCACAACATATAAAATGGATCAACCCCAAAAAATACTCCTAACTCCATTCAACTACTATGAATGGAAGACACAAGTATTTATTCTATTGTGGAGTAAAGGCTCGTATAAGATTACAATGGGAATAGAGAATGAACCCAATTCTGCAGTGGAGAAATCAAAATGGTTTAATAGGATGGATGAAGCCTTTGGGTTGTTTTTCCTCTCGATTTCTCTTTCCCTTCTATTCCACATTGAATTTGTTACTACTTTGAATAAAGTTTGGACTACATTGGAAGGACCTTTCGAGAAGTAGGATGTACTTTGAGGTCATCAATTAGAAAATGAGCTCATTGCTTTGAGCTCAAGTAACTTTGACACTATTTAGGACTTCTTCAAAAAATTCAAATCATTATTTTGTAGCTCAAGCTATGTGGTATAGAAAAGAATGAAGAGTATCTCATTCTTTCCATTCTATCAAAACTGGTTCTTGAAGACTCAATGTTCAAGACCTAGTTTTGATAGAATGGAAGGAATGAGTGTTGGCATAGGGGCAGACCCATGGTTCAACGCTACAACAACGCACCAACAAAACCCTAACTACCGACCCTTTCGGCAACACCTGCGAAGCATATGAAGTCTCACTCGAGGTAGAGGCAGGGGTGGTTGCGAGACTCAGGTGTCTACAACCTTAGTTGGGACATAGATCTATGATTATGATACTTAATAGAGCACTTAGCACCGTCAGATCCTCAATATGCAATCAATATATACTTCGCTGATAAAACAGAGCTTCGCAGCATTCACAATGATCTAATGTAATTAAGCACTTAGCATAAACTGATGGATCAGATCTAGCAGAAGCAAGCACTAAGAACATTCATAAAAGTTATATCTAACATTCATAGTACAAAGCATAGCAGATCTATCTATCTATATCAAAACACTTAGCAAGAGAATTTATAAACACATCAAGACAAGCACAAAGCAGAACAACACAGTGTTTACGTGGTTCACCCCCACCCTGGGGCTACGTCCACAAAATCTTCTTCTTTATTGTCTTTAGTCAATTGGTTACAAGAACAGAGCCTCAAAACCCTACTTCGCCTAGGACAGGAGATCTGCACACCTCGCTAGATCCTCCTTCCTTGCGTTACAACACAAAGCACTCACAACCTATTAAAATACCTTGCACTTAGCTCTGCAAGTCTCTCACAGTATGCACATAGAATCTACAAACCATAATTGCATGTAGCACTTAGCTATCTTGCATACACCACATAGATGCACCACACTACTTCTATCTAGCCTAAGCATCTATTTATATATTACATGGGTAAACCCATGGGCCGACATCCCAATCCCGTTACATAATCCCAAAAACCAAAAAAGGACCCAAAAAGGGGCCGAGATCCCGTGATCTCCGCTTCATCTTTCACTCCTCCTTCGACAGGATGTCAAAGTCTAAAATAGGTCAACATGACCAAGAATCTCCCAAAGCTTGGTCAAGGGACAACATGCCCCCAACACTCACCTGTGACTCATACCGAGTCACTTTGGTCTGATCATTTCTACCTCGAATGCCTCGAGCTTGGCTCGAGCTGCTTCAACCTACTGCTGTGCTATAACCTCATGCTCGATGAACTCCTAGATTACTACGTCATTCACTGGCCCTTCTAGGCACTATTCTGCTGCATTAACAACTTGCTCTAGCTCTGCTCCTCGGCTCTCGACCTCTATGAACAACTGATAGGCCTTATCTTGCACAGGTTGGAGCTGTTGAGTTACTTCCATAAATTTTCTTTGAATCGTATGGATCTGCTGCTAGACAGTGCGCTGCTCTTGAGACTGCTTCATTATTTCTACAACTGACAGGGCCTTTAGCTGCACCTGTAGTATCTCTGCATGCTTCTTTGCTTTCTGGAGCTGCGACTCTAGTGCCTACAATTTCAGATTCTCAGAGAGCTTCTCATATGTTTGGGCACTGTGGTTACTCAGCTTCTTGCACTCCTTGGCAAGAGCCTTCGGTCTCTCAACTACGCTCCCGACGGTTGCTTTCCTTTGGTCTCTTACATCTCGAGGGGTCTCGAGTACTGCACGTAGCTCCAAATATGTTATGCATTGTTGTAGCTGCTGGATCACTTCTTCAAGTTGCACTACTTGCTTTGGAATTCTCTCTTCGGCCTTTACTTCTACGATTGTCACAGAGCAAAGCACTTTGTTGACCATTTCTTTTACTTCGAGTTGCTCCGTGAGCAACTGTTCCTTTTTTTTCTGTAGTTGGGATTTTTCTTTGTTGAACTTTGCCTGGAGAGAAAGCTTCTCCCGTTCTATAGTACTGCATTTCTCTACAAGGATTCCTTGTACTTGTGTCAAAGCCTAGGTGGATTGCACTATTTCCTCTTGCACTCGTCGAAGGCGAGCTTCGAATGTATCAGCTATTCGGTGGAGTTGAGCTGGCTCATCTCCTAGTTTTGGTGTTCCTAATGGTAGAGGCGCAGTGGAGACTGCGCGGTTGGACTGTAGTTCTTGTTGTACTCCTTGGAGCTCAATCCCGATTATATTGTACATCACTTCCTACTTAGCCTCCTGTTTCTCTGTTATCTCCAGCGAAGCATCATTCAGGGCCGCTATAATGAAATCAAAGTCATCTGAGGTGAGGATAGTCTGCATTTTGGTCATAGAAGCTTTCGATTTCTTCCGGGATGAAGACTTCGGGGGGGAAACCTTCCTTTTCTTCGAGTGGTCTTCCTCTTCTTTAGGTGGTGTAACCTCACCTTTCTTTTGTTCGACTTCTGTGCCATCTATCTCTCCACCATCACCTCCTTTCTCTAGTGATATGGAAGCAGTCTTCACGGATGCACTGTCTAAATCCTGAGCCTCTTCAGTTTTCTTCGTCCTGCTAGGTCCGGGTGTATCCTGCACAGTTTCTGGACTGTCTATATCGGATATCTCTGCAGGGTCTGCTGGAATGAGGAGGTCCACCGACTAGTCCTTGGTGATCTCCTCCAAGTCCTCCTCCATTAGCTTGTAGTAGGACTAAATTTGCTGCTTGTGCTCATCAATGTGTGCTGTAATATAAATGAAATGGCGGTCTGTGTTGAACTTCTTCAAAGGTTGGAACCTGTGTAAATTATTCGAAGTTATGCGAGGCACGGACTGTATGGATACCTTCAACTGGTTGTAGTATGTGTGAAATACAACATTGGACCGCCACTATTTATTCATGTCGCTTGAATACCACAGTGTGCTAAACTTCACAACCAATGGTTCAAAGGGCTCGATGTCCAGGAAGGTCGCACCTTCTGGCATCTCCCAGGCAATGAAAGCGATCAAGATCAATAGCCAGCTGAAGTGAAATTCATAACCTTGATCCCGGTCTTCTCTGCAGTCAAGTTCTAATTGGTTCACCAGGTACTTCGCCCAATTAATTTGTAGGCCCTCCACGCACTTCCCTGCAAGGTCTACTACAAAACTAGTGACTTGGGTGGGTCGGTTCTTTCATACTAACTTTCCTACGATCAATCAAAAGGCGAGATGCACTGCACCGCTCTGGATAGAAGCTACCCCGTAGCCTCACATGCCCTTCTCGACATCGCCGTAAGTTTCCTTGATCCTTTGTGTGAGAGCGTGGTCCATGGATTTTCCAAGGTAGAAATCCTGTGGGTCAGGTCCTTGCATACTAAGTCCGATGATCTGATTTATCAACATCGGGTCCACTGTTATGTGACGGTTTAACCATAGATAAAATCAATGGTAACAAGACAACAACAATTTGACACATGCATTCACCTCCTGGTGTCATCCGAAGTGCGGAATATTCATAACGTTCAGCAGGGTGGACTGCGCGAGGTTATGGGTCCATGATTGAGGGACGATCTTCAAATTATTTCCCTTTGTTTTGGTTAGGTACTTGTGCGGGGCGAGCATGTTGTAAACTTTTCGGTCATTGAGGTTGAAGTCGCTAAAATTCAACGCTGCAATCTTATCTTGGTCTGCGCGTATCCCCTTCGGGAGGTACGCAGTGGCCAAGGCATACTCAAAATATCTAGGTACATTGTTGCGGTTTACAACACCGCTCAAAGGTGGTATATAGGTAGGTAATATGCTCAGAATCAACTTATCATTCGTGAGATCATCCATGTGCTTAGTTCGCTTCTCATCTGATGGTCGGGATGGTCCGACTTGAGAAGTTGACGGAGGGGCTGGCATCCCTCTCATGGATAATGCTTGTACACTTGTGGATGATTCTCTCTCTGACATGACTCTTTTAGTCATCAGGTCAAGGAGTACTTCTGTCACTGATTCTTCGACTGCGTTGATTTCCTCAGACATACGTGCTCAGGATTAATTAGATCGGGGTCAAATTAACTTAGACACTACACTTAGAATAAACAACAAGAGCGCAATGATCATTGTATACAATTCACTTAGTCTGCAGGCTCAAACTCTTGGTTAGCAAAAGTGTTCTCAGTGCGTGGCGTGATGGGATAAATAGGTAACTCAACAATGGGTCTCTTGCAATGGGTATGGAGCCTTCATTAACTCTGTTCGGTCCGTTATGGCGTGGTCCAACGGTCTGGTGACGAACCATAATTGCCTTTCTACCTATTCAGAGCGTTGATCGAACAGTTATAATGTCCCCAACGGCTATATTGCTTCGCCATGGTGAAGTTCCATGTGTCGCTATTCTAATATCCCTCCAATTTTGCAATTTTTCCCTCTGTGAAGTTCCCTCTGGAACCTTCTACAACTTTTCAATCTTATCCCTCTTCTTACTTAGCTTTCTATCCTTCTTTCCAGCGAGCTTCGTCTCGGTAGTCCTTTTCCCATTCCGATTCTTATCTTCTTTTGACATAGTCACTACACGCTTTTGAGATTATTTCCTAGGACTCAGGGATAATACCTCGTCTTTATCTAGGAGAGGTACTTCAGTCTCCCATGGGTCTTCTAATGTTCTTACAGCTTCAACATCTGGGTCTCTATTGTGAAATAACTTCGATCTGTTCTCCTGTTCTTCAATCAAGTGTGCGATCCTTCTAGTCATGAAATATTTTAACTCTTGTTTCTTCTGCTCAAAAACTTCTTCTTCTTCCTTTTGTCTGGCCTTATTTCTATCAATCCAAGGTTTTCCTAGCAACATGGTAAATGAGGCGCTGTCTTCAATAAATTTAATAATCTCAAAATCTTCTCCTGTCGAAGTTCCATTTGCACTCATAGGTATCTGAGAGAGCCTTCCACATAGGTTTATCAACTTTCCTTTGAATAACCCTTCTCCTCCTAATGAATGAATCATAGCAGGCCTCCCTATAGCTTCCCAAGTTCTCTCTGTCATGATATTCACCCGTGTCTCTTCATCCAGAACACAGTCAATGTCGAAGTCTCCTATTCTTTCTTCGATGCATTCTTTTTCTTTGAAGATATCTGATAACCTGATATGTCGGTGGCATTCAAAGTTTCCTTCATCTGTAGCAATACTTTCTATGATTCTTTCTGGGATTCCGCTATAGTCTCTAGATCTACCTTAGGGTTTTCCTGATTCAGATTCATTCTTTCAACTTTAGCAATCATTCTAGGGCAATCCAACACTTCATGGTCCATAGCTTTGCAACAAAGACATCTAGGTCTTCTTCCAGGGCATTCCTTAGCAATATGTCCTAGTCTTCTGCAGCTGGAAGAGAGGGTTAATCCTCTCTTTCTTTTAAATGATCTCCAACTTCTCCTGTACTGCATTCTAGGAGCATAGGAGCTAACCTGCAACAAATTCTTTCTAGGATCCTGCATCCATTTGTTAGTCCAAACATTATTTCTATGCATAGGTATAACATATCTTTCACTATTCTTGTCAGATCTATTAATATCAAATATTCCTTCATCTATCAATACCCTAGTTTTCGAACTAGCAAAGACTTTATTAAACATACCTAGATCCATACTCTAGAAACAAAAAATTCCACTTATCTTACTTTTATAGAGCATAAAGCTTTCAGATATAAAAATTTTCACTATTCTTACCTTTATCAGAGCACAAAGCTTGCGGATCTTACCTCTAGAAATTCTCACTTTTACCTTTCTTAGAGCACAAAGCTTTCAGATCTTACTTCTTTCCTTCAGATCTGACCTCTTTTCTTCAGATCGAGTTTTTTTCTTTTAGCACAGAGTTTTATAAATCAAGTAGAATACTACGCACTAGAGCGACAGATCTATGCACAGAGCTTTCACAACTTTAGGACAAATATTTTCACAAATCTTCTTCTTTCTCAGTTCCCAACAATCACAGTTTCAGGTCCCAGCAACAGAACCATTTGTTGGCACAGGGGAATACCTAGGGTTCAACGCTACAACAACGCACTAACAAAACCCTAACTACCAACCCTTTTGGCAACATCTACAAAGCAGATGAAGTCTCACCTGAGGTAGATGCAGGGGTGGTTGCAAGACTCAGGTGTCTGCAATCTTAGCTGGGACACAGATCTGTGATTATGATACTTAATAGAGCACTTAGCACTATCAGATCCTCAATATGCAATCAATATCTACTTCACTGATAAAACAGAGCTTCACAACATTCACACTGATCTAATGCAATTAAGCACTTAGCAAAAACAAATGGATCAGATATAGCAGAAGCAAGCACTAAGAACATTCATAGAAGTTAGATCTAACATTCATAGCACAAAGCATAGCAGATATATCTATCTATATCAAAGCACTTAGCAAGAGAAGTTATAAACACATCAAGACAAGCACAAAATAGAACAACACAATGTTTACGTGGATCACCCCCACCCAGGGGCTACGTCCACCAACTCTTCTTCTTTATTGTCTTCAGTCAATTGGTTACAATCAGAGAGCCTCAAAACCCTGCTTCGCCTAGGATAGGATATTTGCACACCTCAGTAGATCCTCCTTCCTTGTGTTACAACACAAAGCACTCAGAACCTGTTACAATACCTTGCAACTAGCTCTGCAAGTCTCTCACAATATGCACATAGCATCTAAAAACCATACTTACACGTAGCACTTAGCTAGCTTGCATACACCACATAGATGCACCACATTACTTCTATCTAGCCTAAGAAACTATTTATATATTACATGGGTAAACCCATGGGCCAACATCCCAATCCCGTTACATAATCCCAAAAACCCAAAAAGGACCCAAAAAGGGGCCGAGATCCCATGATCTCTGCTTCGTCTTGCGCTCCTCCTTCAACAGGCTGTCGAAGTCCAAAATAGGTCAACATGACCAAGAATCTCCCAAATCTTGGTCAAGGGCCAACAATGAGTTACTCTTCATACTTTTATATACCACATATCTTGGAATACATAAATAATGATTTGAATTTTTTGAAGAAGTCCTTAATAGTGTCGAAGTTACTTGGGCTCAAAGCAATGAGCTCATTCTCCAATTGATGACCTCAAAGAACATCCTTCTTCCTGATTTTTTTTTTCAATGTGGTACAAAATTTATTTAGAGTAGTAATAGATTCAATGCAGAATAGAAGGTCAGAAGAAACTGAGAGGCACAACAACCCATAGACTTCATCCATCCCATTAAACCATTTTTCTTTCTCCACTGCAAAATTGGGTTCAATCTTTGTTCCCATTGTAATCCCATACAAGCTTTTACTCTGTAAGAGAATAACTATTTGTGTCTTCCATTCATAATAGTTGAATGGAGTGAGGATTATTCATTGGTGCTGATCCATTTTATCTGTTGTTCTCTTTGATATGTATTCCACCTACAATAAAAAATCCATATACTCCTTAGATTTAATCTTGCTACGATACCATGTAGAAGTTTCTACACACCAACACGATCTAGAATCTAATAGAAGAGCAAAACAATAGAAATTTAGAAGAAGAGAATAATAAATAATTGAATTTTAGTTAACCTCTGAAAGAATAATAATCATCCAAGGATGAACGAATAATCATTACAAGGCAATGGAATTGAATGCAATATATAAGAGTTAGTCATGCAACTATGGTAGGCTTAACTGTTGATGCTTGGACAACATCATGAAGACATTCTTCCATATATATATATAATATATATGACATGATATTTATAATACAAGGTATAAATATATATAATAAATAAGAAGTAATTTATTATCCAAGGGACACATCCTTTCATGGATGGTCACCATATGTTCTCTATATATGGAACACTCATCATTGTAATAATACATAAATCAATCATACATTATCTCATATGAAAAATCAACATGGTATCGGAGCGGGACTGGGCTAACTCCCTCATAGGAGGGCCCAAGATCCTAAAAGAAAGTTGCTTCTTGTTTTAGCTATGTGAAGTCTCTTGTGGTTGTGTCTGTGTGCACCGCAAAATCCCAACGGATCTAGGAAAGGAGAATACAAGGTTAATTACGTTGATGAAAGGCATTTGAGTGATGCAAATATTTGAAAGAAATTGAAGTTTTGATGTCTTTTGTGTATGGTCCATCGGGAGTGCACCCACATGAAGAATCACGATACAAATTTTCGCCAAGTAATTCCTAAGATGACATAGAACTTCGAGCACTGTGCACCGATGAGATTGGCGTCAAAAAATCTAAGAAGTTGTTGCACTACAAGGGATCAACGTTCCACTATGTGATACTTGGCTTCATGTGTCAAGGAGGAGAATTCGCCACTAGGGAATTCCCTAGAGACAAAGGGAGGCCAGAATCACGTTGGGATGCACTGGTGAGGGAGAATTATGGTGCTAAATCCCATCTCCATCCAAAGCCACTATTGTGGTGAAATAGATGCTAGAACTTTCCACATTGAAGGTTTTCTCATGAATGGAGCGCTGGTGGATTGTGGAGAAGATGAAATATTCTATGCAGTTGAGGGTCTATGTGCAAGCCTACAAAGTTAACTAAGATGTCAAGAGCTTCAAAGAGGCACTAAAAGAGTGAACTGGCCATGTAATTCATTCTCTAGCGTCAAGAAATATCCATATCTTGAAGAAACATTTAATATTGTTTATAGCTAGCTATAGCTTGAGATTTCATTTTCTACTGCAACAATCAATGAGTGATGCGTTGATGGAAAATTGAGATTTTGGTAAATCTAATAAGGAGGATTACACGAGAAGCAAGTCTAGGGATGTTGAAATTTATCAGTCAATGATTGGATCTCCATACTGTGATTGGGTGTTGATTCACTAGTGAGCGTGAAGAAGAATTAAGCTATCCACCAGGGTTATGCTTTCGTTGTGGTCTGCAACACCCAATGACATGAGTCTCAAAGTCAATGGGTATGTGTAATGGATGGACAAGTGGATGCATGAGCTCGACACCAACGAGTTACAGTGACAAGTTTCTCTTTGTATCCTACATATTAAATTTTGAAGATTTTTTGGCATTATCCCTATAGCTCTGCATTCTTATTTGAGTTGTGTAAGTAGTGAATCAACCTTCTAAAGCATGCAAGTTTGATCTACAATGATCGTAGAATCCATGTGAGTTCATGGCTGAAAGAGACATAGGATCGAAAGAATGAATATAAGATGTGCTTGTGCTATAGTTTAGAGGTTACGACATATCAAATTAAAACCAATATCAACAAGGTAAAGAGGGCTTTCCTAGAAAGATGGAGTATCCAGTGAGAAAAACTGGACAAGTAGGGTTTTCTATAGTAAAAAAAAAAGAAAAAATGAATTGACTCTAAGCTCGAAATGAAGGATCTTGGTTTAATTGACTCAAGGGACTAAAGAATGCTCAAAAATAAAAGTGCTCGAAATTGCTCAAAAAATGATTCATTGCGTAGATCTCGTCCTCACGATCCCAACGCAACTTGAACAGGATCAAACAGATTTCGTATGGCTGAGATATTGCATTCTGTCTGCTTTTACAAACATGCAAAATGCCAACTGTGTAGTCTGTATAGGCCACGTGGTAGTTGATTGTACGACCATACATGATGACATGGACATGTGATGTGGTAGAGTGTGCTGACATGGAAAGCTGAGTTGGCATGGTTACATGGAACAATCCTGGTCTGACATGTGGCATGTTTGAAGGTGAATGAAAGGGTGCCACGTGGCCCAAGCAGGCGATGCCACATGACACCCCCTTGTTGTGGTGTAAAATTTGGTATGGGATCCATGGGGGTTGAACCCATGACCTTCGGTCATGTGAAAGACTTTTCAAAGGCTGGGCTACCAGCCCACCTAATGGTAGTTCTTAACCCTATAGTCTAAAACAAATATTTAACGTTGAATTATGGTTTATTCTGGGTGGAAAAGGGTCGGGGATTAGCCCTAACCCTTGATCACACTATACACCATACTTTCCATATGACCAATTGCGTGGGGTTTCCAATAGTTCCACCGACGGGTGTGAAATTTTAGGTCGGTGTTTGGCCACATGGGGCCACACGACCACAACCTCTGCTGGGAAAGGTGCTAATGCCCTAACCATGCGACAAATCTGCTCAAATTTCGAAAACAATGTGTGTGCTGGGTTTTGGCATGGGAAACACACATAGGCCAGGGTCATTCACACAGAGGTGGGTTTTGGCAAGCAAAGACAACAAGTTATTTGGAAAAACTTCCAAGAAGTGCATTTTTCTCAATTTTTGGCCAAACCAGGTGTAGGAAGAGCCCAACTAGGGGTTTTTGGACATTCTGTAGCCATTGAAGCCGTCTATTTTGCATTCTGAGCATTGTAAAGCACTAATTTTAACACTTTGATTATAGAATGAAAATGATCCATTGGAAGCTGGACCAGGAGATGTGGCCCAAGAGAGGGGTGAAATCCTTTATCATTTTATTGTGTTATGTGTTGATTATGATGGCTGTTTATGACTTCTTATGCTGTTCATTTTAAGTAAAAACTCATTAAGTTTATGTGCTTGCAAACTTGATCCGTTTTCCTAAGACACATACATATTCCACTTGCAAATTTGTATACACAAACCTTTTTCATTTTTAGATCAAGTTGGTATCAGAGCAAAGGTTTTTGAAGGTTTAATTGTTTGCAAGTGTTTTGTTTTCTGATCCTTACAAGGTTGAAGCTCACAAGAGGAGAATGTCAACTTGTAGAGCCAAGTTCTCAACTTTCAAGAAGGGGAACCATACATTCACCTCAAGCTTCAAGGAGGCATTCACCAAGTATGGCTCATGAGGAGAGTCATGAAAATCCTACTTCAGAAGATGAAACTTTCGGAAAATGCTTTTACGATATGACAAAAATGGTGAAGGTTTTATTTGAAGAAAGGAATGCAAGGTTGCAAGGTGAAAGATAAAATCCTCCAAGAGGTAATGAAGATAGTGGTGATAAAACTCCAAAAGGAAATGGAGGGAATGGTGATACTCCACCTCCTTCACCTCCATCTTCCACTTCTTCTACCATTTCACAACCACCTCTAAATTATCCAAAAGAACATGGTAAAATTCCTCCACAAACTCCTTTGCTTAAGCATGATATTAAGTTTGAATTGCCTATGTAAAATGGAGAGGTAAATGATGAGAAATTGGATAACTGGATTCGTCAAATTGAAGTGTATTGTAGGATACAAAGAATCCAAGATGATGAAACTAAGATTAAGCTTGGTTCTCTTAGATTGGAAAGTGCAACACTCATTTGGTGGGAAGCCAAAACTCAATAGGACATGAAGAAACATGGTAAAGTTTTATCCTCTTGGAATAATTTTATTGTTGCAATTAAAAGGAAATTTTATCCATTAGCATACATGCAGAAAGATATTATGGATTGGAAAAACTTTAGGCAAGATAAAGGGAAAAATGTGCAAATCTACAATCAAGAATTTAGAAGAAGAGATTTGATTTTGGGCATAGATTTATCTTCTCAAGAAACTTTACTCAAATACATTGAGGATTGCATAGCTATTTGAGACACACAATTCTCATGTTTAAACCTACAAATCTAGATGAAGTTTGTGTACATGCAACTCATTTGGAAGCAAGAGGGATGAATTATCCTCAAGAAGCAACAAGAAGCCATTTTATAATGGAGACAAAGGAAACAAGAAATTCAAAGGAAATGGAAAGAAGAATGCTTCAGTCAAGAAAGAGGGAGAAAAACTCACATGTAAGCACTGTTCAAAAGATGGCCATGATGTCGACAATTGTTGGAAACTTCATCCTGAAAAGAGACTCAAAAATTTCAACAACAAAACTAAACCAAAGACTACTGCAACTACAAAACATGATTTAGGATCTAATTCAGGAGATGAAACAAAAATCACAACCATGGGTTTTCAAGGTAAGGACTCTATTGCAAGTACTAGTTCTTCAAGTAGTAGCCTCAATGAAACTCAACATGAAAAAGAAAGAATAAATCTTTTCCACATAAGGTTTATTTGAAAGCATACCAAGATAGATACTCTATTTGATACTTGATCTCAAGAAAACCTCATTTATGAATACACAGTCAAGAAATTGCATTTGGAAACTCCTCCTCATCCTAAACGATATCCTCTAGGTTGGATATGTGACAATGCCAAATTGCATGTGACAAGAAGATGTAGACTTATATTTTCCATCACTGCAAACTTTATAGATGAGGTAGAGCTTGATGTTATTCCATTGGATATTTATGGTATTGTGTTGGGAAGCCCATATTTATATGATAGGAGAGCCATATTTCATCGTCATGAGAACAAATATCATTTTTTTTAAAACAAAGTTGAGTACATTGTTAGAGAACATATAAATAAGTTGAATTTTTTACTTGTAAATGCTGGACAAATGAAGAGATTAGTCAATGCTAGTAAGAACTTTGTACCCTTGATGATCAAACACAAAGACAATGTTGAAAAAGAATCTTTCCAAGGTTGTGATGCAAAGTTAAAATCTGATTTATATGAGGTTGTTAACCAATATGATGAGATGTTTCCGGAACCCAAAGGATTGCCTCCTAAAAGAGGTATCCAACATGAGATTCAATTGCAACAAGTTTGTTCTCTTCCAAACATTGGTATTTACAGGATGTCAGTCATGGGGAATGCTGAAATTAAAAAACAAATCCAAGATTTTCTTGACAAAGGGGTTATCATGTCAAGAACATCACCACGTGGGTCACCAATTGTTTTAGTACCAAAGAAATATGGTAGATGGTGCACGTGTGTATATTTCAGAGCATTATAAAATATTACGGTAAATAATCGTTATCCTCTTCCTAGAATTGATGATTTGCTTGATCAATTGAAAGATTCTAAGTATTTTACTAAGTTGGATTTGAGAAGTGGATATCATCATATTAGGATTGTTGAAGGAGACACATGGAAGACAAATTTCAAAGCAAATCAAGGTTTGTTTGAATGGATGGTTATGCCATTTGGGCTTTGTAATGCTCCTGCTATATTCATGAGAGTTATGAATGATGTTTTAAGGCCTTTTCTTGATGATTGTGTAATTGTCTACTTGGATGACATATTGATATTTAGCAAATATCATGAAGAGAATGTTAGGCATGTAAAACAAGTTTTAGATGTCTTGAAGAAAGAATTTTTTTTTTTAAAGATGTCTAAATGTGAGTTTGGAAAGACCTCACTTGTTTACTTGGAGCATATTGTTGGAGGAGGAGAATTGAAAATAGATCCTTCCAAGGTCAACGCCATTTTGGATTGGCCCAAGCCCAACAATGTAACAGAGGTAAGAAATTTTTTGGGAGCAAACCAATATTGGAGAAAGTTTATCGCTAAGTTCTCTTCAATTGCAGCTCCATTACATGCAGTGACAAACATCAAGAAATTTTTCCAATGGGGAGGCAAGCAACAAAAATATTTTGATGCATTGAAGGAGAATATTAGTTCAGCTCCAGTTCTTTCACTTCCTAATTTGAGACAACCATTTGAGATACAAACAAATTGAAGTAATTATGCCATGGGAGCAGTCTTGTTTCAACATGGTAAGCCCATTTGTTTTCATTCGGAAAATTTTAATGGTGCTGTGATTAATTATCCTACATATGATAAGGAGTTGTATGCATTGGTGCAAAGCGTGAAAAAAAGGAAACATTGTTTGTTGGGAAAAGAAACTATTATTCACATAGATCATCAACCACTGCAATACTTTCAATAAAAAACACAACTACAACAAGCAAGGCACTTCAGATGTATGGGTTTCCTACAACAATTCCACTTGGTTATCAGGTATAAGAAAGACATTTATAACAAAGTTGCTGATATGCTTTCTAGGCCTATTGTTAGTGCTTCAATTATTCTTAAACATAAATCTACCATGCATGAGAGCTATGTTGAACATTATTCTTTAGATGTTGATTTTAAAGAGGTTTATGAAACTTTGTTTCATTCTAGACAAGTTGAGGAATAGGATTACCATGTGCATTTTAAGATTTTGTGTAATCTTGGAAAGCTGCGTATTCCACAGGGTGAAGGAGCCAACATCATAATGGAATCACATTCTTCTCTTATTGTTGGCCACTTTGGTGTAGGAAAGGCAGTGGCTAATTTGCAAAGGTATTTCTATTGGCCTAAAATGAACGAAAGTGTTTCAAGATATGTAAGAGGATGTTCTTTATGTGCTACAAGTAATCCTAGCAACAAAAAGTTAGGATTGTATACTCCACTTCCAATTCCTTCTCGTCCCTGGGAAAACATTTCCATGGACTTTGTAGGAGGATTACCTATGTATAAAAAGAATCATGATTATCTTTATGTTGTGGTTGACCGTTTCAGCGAAATGTGTATTTTGATGCCTTGTAAGAAGCAGGTTACAATTGAACAAATGGAACAAATGTTCTTTCAACATGTTTGGGTACATTTTGGGTTTCCCAAATCCATTATTTCTGATCGAGATTCTCGATTTATTGGGAAATTTTGGTCAAGCTTATGGGCACTCATGGACACCAAGATGAAAAAGAGCACAACATTTCATCCACAAATTAATGGTCAAACATAAGTGGTGAATAGACCAATAATACATATTCTTTGCGGTTCTTGCAGAAAACATCCTAAGCTTTGGGATGAGAACCTACACTAAATTCAACATGCTTATAATCGGGCTAAGAATTCATCAACTCAAACATCTCCATTTGAGGCATTTTTTGGTTATTTTCCAAAGTATCCTTTAGATTTTATCTTTGGGAAGGATATTTCTATTGATGGTCATTATGACATTGATATAACAAAGAAGTTCATTAAACAATTTCAATTGGTGCATCAAATGGTACAAGAACAATTGGAAAAGAGTCAAGACAAGTATAAGACAAGACATGACAAGCATTGTGTTGATCACAATTTCCAAGTTGGAGATGAAGTTTGGATTTACATTAGCAAGGAGCGGCTTAAAGGAAAAGGTAAAAATATTAAACCAATCAGATATGGACCTTTCAAAATTCTTGAAAAGATTGGTAACAATGCCTTCCGTTTGGATTTGGCTCCTTATATGCAAATATATGTAGTTGTTAATGTTGAGAATTTGAGATTGTATGAGCCTCCTTTGATTGATGATAAATGAGAGAATGTTCACATTCCTTCCATAGATGACTTCTCACCAGAATATCTTTCAAAATTGCATGAGGATACAATCCTTGACAGAAAGATAAGAACTTCAAAACGAGGGAATGTGGAATACCTTCATGTTGGTACTAAAGGCACAAATCCAAGAAAAGATAAATCGATTGAGGTTGGAAAGGTGAAGGAAATGTACCCTCGTATTCAGATTGAGTGAAAGTAGTCTTTTGGATGTCCAAAAGCTTCCTAATGGGGAGGAGTGATCAAGGGGATAAAAAAATGATCAAAAATCAAAGTGCTCAAAATTGCTCAAAATCAGATTCATTGCATATATCTCATCCTCACGATCCCAACGCAACTTGAACGGGCTCAAACAGAGTCTGTATGGATGCGATATCACGTTCTGTTTGTTTTTACAAACAAGAAAAATGATGACTATGCAGTCCATACAAGCCACGTGGAAGCTGATCGTGTGATCGTACAGGATGATGTGGATAGGTGATGTGGCAGAGTGTGATGACATGGAAAGCTGAGTTGGTAGGGATACGTGGACCAATCCTGGTTTGACATGTGACATGTTTGAAGAAAAATAAAAGGGTGCCATGTGGCCCAACCAGGGGCCGCCACATGGCACCCCCTTGTTGCGGTGTAAAATTTGGTATGGGATCCGTGGAGGTCGAATCCATGACCTCTGGGCATGGGATGCAAATTCCAGGCTACCAGCCTGCCTAATGGTAGTTCTTAACCCTATAGTCTAAAACAAATATTTAATGTTACAATACGGTTTATTCCGGGTGGAAAAGGGCCAGGGCTTAGCCCCATCCCTTGATCACACTATAAACCATACTTTCCATATGAACGATCAAGCGGGGTTTCCAATGATGTGACTGACGGGTGAAAAATATTTGGTCGGCATTTGGCCACACGACCACAACCTCCGTCGGGAAAGGTGCTAACGCCCTAACCATGCGACAAATCCGCTTGAATTTTAGAAATGGCACGTGTACTGGGTTTTGGAACGTGAAACACATAGAGGCTAGGTTCATTCACAAAGAGGTGCGTTTTGGTGAGCAAAGACAACAAGTTATTGGAAAAAACTTCCAG
Organism: Picea sitchensis; assembly: GCA_010110895.2. Taxonomy (NCBI): domain Eukaryota; kingdom Viridiplantae; phylum Streptophyta; class Pinopsida; order Pinales; family Pinaceae; genus Picea; species Picea sitchensis. The sequence goes on along the minus strand of SNQJ01S0072845.1, from coordinate 11,969 downwards.
GAAGTGTATTTTTCTCAATTTTTAGCCAAACTAGGTGCAGGAAGAGCCCAACTAGGGGTTTTTGGGCATTCTAGAGTCATTGAAGACATATATTTTACATTCTAAGAATTGTAAAACACTAATTTTAAAACTTTGCGCATATAATGAAAATGATCCATTGGAAGCTGGACCAGGAGATGTAGCCCAAGAGAGGGATGAACTCCTTTATCATTTTGCTGTGTCATGTGTTGATTATGATGGATGTTTATGACTATTTTTGCTGTTCATTTTAAGTAAAAACTCATTAAGTTTATGTGCTTGCAAACTTGATCCATTTTACTAAGGCACATACATATTCCACTTGCAAATTTGTATACACAAACCTTTTTAATTTTCAGATCATTAATGCACTATTTGGGACTCAGATACTTCTCAGGTGGAGAAGTAATGTTGCATGGTTATACAGACTCTGATTGGGCAGTGAGTGCATTGGATAGAAACACCACTTTAGGGTGCTACTTTAGCTTGGGTTCTGTTATGATTTTCTGGCTTAGCATAAATCATAATTATGTAGCACTCGATACAGAAGGGGTAGAGTACATAACAACTAGTGTGGCAGTCCACAAAGAAGTATGGCTTTGAAATATCCTTGCATATTTATTTGTTCAGATGCTTGAGCCTACATTGATTCACTGTGACAATCAAAGTTACGTAAGACTATCAATGAATCCAGTTTCTCATGACAAGTCAAATCATGTAGAGATTAAATATCATTATATACGAGACACAATACATAAGGGAGTAATGAAGCTCTAGTACATCTCCACCAATGAGTAGATAATAGATATTTTGACAAATTCCTTTTCCAAAGCGAAGTTTGTATACTTCAGGCACAAACTGGGGCTTGTGGAGATTACTCCTTTGGTTGAGTGGGAGTGTTGATATTCTTGATATTGAACCAGTGGATGGTCTTACTCTAGTGTGGGACACCGATGTAATATTTTGAGCCATCAAGACTTGAAGACGACAATAGTGATTGTAGTAGGCATTGGGTAGCAAGACAACTGGTAGCAAGGGTCATTATCCCCGATACATGAACCCTTATGTTTTTGAAGGACCATTTTCCCTGGTACGAGAACCCATAAGATGTCTTATTGTATTTGAGTCACTTTCCCTGGTATTTTGAGTCTCCAACCCTTGATGATCATTCTAGAGTTAATCCACTAGCTTAAAAGATGGGGGCATACCGAGCTTAGTCTTTGTTCTTTCTCATGCTTGAAAAAACATGAGAATGTAACTGAGTAGAATTTTATCACTTTTTTGGACTTGCATAGATATATGAAAAAGGAACCCCTTGGAGTCATGTTTAAGCTCTTTTCAGACTCTCTAAACATGAAAAGATTGCCGAGTGATCTTGCTTCCTTTACCACTCTTTAAAAGGTTTGAAAGGGCATCTTTCGAGTGATAATTTATCTCTTTTTCAGCCTCGCGAGACTAAAATTATGAAAAACAAAAACATTGAAGTCTTCTTTAAGTTCTTTTTAGACTCTCTAAATATGAAAAATCACCGAGTTTACCTTCTCTGGACTCATTAAACAATCATACATTGAAGGGCCCATATGGGACTGAACCCTTACTTCTTCCAGTTCACTAAACAAAGGAAGAGGGACTTACCAAAGGTGAGTCATATCGAGCATGTGTTACCCTCCTCGAGCTCGTTAAATTAAAAAGAGGTACTCGTCTATCTGGATGGGGGAAAAATTGAAAGAAGCAAGCCAAACAGTTTTTTGAGAACACTACCAATAACTCTTATGGTCGCCCTTGAACATGACACTTTGTCTTTGCACACATTTTAATCCACTGAACCTATGCACTGAGCCAATCCTCTAAGTTTCTTTTAATCCTTTGGGTGACCTGACGAAAGTCACAACATCCACTGCATCATAAAGTTTTGGACCATGTCACGTTTCTGCTGTTGTGCCTTAGTGTTCAAGGGAAGTATCTTCCTCAAGAGTCAGCCATCAAAAATATATTGTTTCAATACCCATGTCAGTTCATGTTCATTTGATCTACCAATTACATCTATGTGACCATTTCGTGTCATTGACGGGGGATACATCAAGGCCCTCCTTCGATGAGTCTATTCCTGTCGACTTCAACACATTATCTGAGAACTAGACTTAGAAACCAATTAGTACCTTGGGACCTGCATGCCTCAATGGCAGGCCTCCTCACATCTGACAATGGGTTTACATCATTGACCTCTGATCAGATGATTCCATAGATGTTGGACTTTAGCTCATCCATTCACATTCATTGGAATGCACTAGAGTACCTTGGGAATCATTGACATCAATGGTGATCTCCCTCGCGCTTGTTAACAATTTACCTCATTGAACGGTAATCAAGTGGCTTCTGCCATGTCCGACATCAGGACATCTATTCACATGGTTAGATTCCTACTACATCGGGATTGGTAAGAAGACCCTGGGTTGAATCATCACTCTTATATGTACTTTGCCCAGGTTGCGAAGGAGTTATTTTGAACTATGACACATATACTGTTACATAGATCCACTTTGTATTGGTCGTGGCTATGTCTTGTCATCTCATAGATCCACTGTGTATTCTTCATGGCTACGATCGGTTCAGGTCATAGGAGTATAGATCCACATTGTATCTTCAGTGGCTATACATTTTGTCAATATAATTATGGATCCGCAGTGTATTTATGGCAGCCATACCTAAAAATTCTTTATCACTCAAGCATAGGTATGCCTGCCATGGGTTTGAAACATGCCATAATATTTGTTTGATGGTTGTGTGAATCTTTTTCCAGTTTCTCTGCGTCCATACCCTTGCTCAAAAAAGTCTACAAAGTACTTCAGTCATCATTGTCTTCTGACTTCGCACTTTGGGGGGCAATCTGTTACACATCAAAATTACTCATTGCGATAGTGTCGCAAGTGTTGTCATTACAAGTGTTGTAAGTGTCGCATCTTGTCTGCAAGTGTCACATCTTGACCACAAGTGTTGCAAGTGTCACAAAAATCACACTTCCATCTTAACTATGTCATGCCTCTAATGAAATCATAAGGACACTTAAGACACCTCAAAGACTAGTTTTGAAGAAGAGAAATCAGTTGACAAGAAGTACAAGCCTTTTGCCATTGGAAAAACCACTCAAATATGGATTTTGGAGAGGAGCACTCCCCTACCCACTATCAGGAGTGCTAGTGCTCCCTGGGCCTCTTTGGGTGAGTGTTTGAGTGCCCCGTGCACCCTTTTGGGGGAGCGCTACCCTTTCTGAGCGAGTTTTTGGTCTGTTGAGCCAAATCATGGAAGAATCCCCTCAATTTATGAAGGTGGTTGGATTCAAATAGAAGGTCAAGGCATGATCTTAGAGAAGAATCCTCAACTAAAGGAGAAGAATCCTCAACTTATCCAAAAGATATCTCAAGTGGTTGGGCCTCTCCAAGTTTATATAAGGAGGCCTTCTCATGGTGAAAGGTACATGAAAAAGATTGGAGGTATGAAACCTATGATCTCATAGGAAACATACAAAAAAAAATGGAGATTACTTGAGCAAAGGGGTTGGACAAGGAGAACTGGAAGAAGATGCTGCACCTTCATTAAAGGATTGTAAGTACTTTTACTTGTTCTCATTAATAATCAATTCTTGGCCTGTTTCTTTCAAACTTATGCTTGTTCCACATGAGTTTGTCTGTAGTAGATGGATCTATATTTGAGCTAATCTCAGTAGAGTAGGAAGTCCATTATATCTTTGTTTGTTCTACATGATCTATCATGGAGCTCAGGATCAAATCTCAACCTAGACTTTGCAAGGACAAACATCGTCAATAAGGTACATATCTTTCTTCTTCTCCTTCATATATTAGCTTGATTAGATCTAAAAGGATGTCAGTGTCCATGTTAAGCACTTTTTTGTCCTAAGGGAATATGCTTTTCCGTAGTAGGATTCACCTATAGCACATGTCATCAATATTTCCAGTATGCAAGCAATGGAAGAGAAAAAGAGATCAGTCCCCTTGATATTCTCTCTTTTTGGTGCAGTATCTAGAAGGGGGACCTAGTTAGTGGACAATGATATCACATGGCAGGTAGCATGATCTATTTTGAAGTCCAACTCAGAGGGAGTCAAGACTCAAGGGTAGTCATATAGCTCATGCAAAGAATTAGACATGGAGGGAAGGACCTTCCAACATGATGTCATAGAGTGACATCACCATAAATGATGCTTAGAGACATATAGTATCTAGGAGAAATGTACCTCCTAGGACGAGACCATGCCAAATAGAAAAGACATTTCTAGTGACCATGAATGCAAGCTATGGTGATGGACCTTCTGATGGAGGAAGACACAATATGATACTCAGAGAGAGAATTTGTAGCAGTCCCAGTACATGAGTCGAGCCATGAGATGTTGAGGGAGAAGGCATGGTAGCAGTTCCAGTGTATGTAGAGGTACTCCAAAAGAGGGAGTCGGTGTCGCATCCAGAGGGAGAAGAGATTGAGTTACCTCCAAAGAAAGAGGAAGAGATACCTTCAGTGTCAGAGGGAGAAGAGATAGAGGAGGAGTCACCTCCATCTCCAGAGGGAGAAGTTATTAAGACACTCTTAGTTCTAGATAGGGTAACTATAGAGGAAGAAATTGTAGAGAGGCTGGAGGAGATAATTCCACAGAGAGAAGCCCCAAAGGAGAGAAGTTTCTGATAGAGTATAGAAGCTACTCTCACTCTCCATGTTTAGCAATTACAAAGTCCTAGAGGGATCAGTTGCAGAATCCCAGAGGAAGTAGTTGCAGAGAGATTGGAGGACCTAATCTCAAGCAAAGAACCAGATAGTGCTTTGCAGTAAGCACCCTAATCCAACTCGTGATTTGAGCAAACTAAGTTGCAACAGAGTAGGTGTAACAGTGTGGTACAGTTGGATATGTCTCAGGAGATGAAGAGAGGCTGCATAGATATATAGTTCTGACCAGGCAGAGAGTGTAGTTAACAAAAAGGACACCAGAGGGTGATGTTTCAACTCAATATCAATCAATATTTGTGGAAGCATACTTCTATATTACTTAGTACTACATATGCATAATATATCACAACCAGTGACACAAGTCGAGGAAGCAATGAGGCTTCATAGGATTCTCGTAGGATTTCATCCAAGACATGGTGTAGATGAAGCAACCAGGCTTCAACACACAGATGAGTAGATTGCTAGCATTCAAGGCATTTGACAGATTTTTAGCATCATCTAGTTGGCTAGTTGGTGAACCTCTCTGTTGATGTGAATGTATTCCCTTGTTAAGAGGGAATGCTGATATGATTACATCATCAGACATTATCCCTAGAGGGCCCTGTGTGAACTAGTAGGAGGGAGTGTAGACTTCATATTGATGTTCCTCAGATGGTCAGATGAGGGAACCAAGACATTGGTTTCATGAAGTAACATCGATATGTCTTGTGAGACATTGGTTCCATGAGGGAACCTTGATATGTCTTAGACATTGGTTTCATGAGGGAACATCGATATGTCAAGTATGGTCCAAGATGACTTAGCATGATCAACCCCAAGGGATTGAACACCACTTGTATGATGAGCTAGCTCAAGTCTTTTGTATATCAACTACATCCATGACATGGTGCAGAGGAAGGCATTACTAGGTGCAATACCTTCCTATAGATGAACATGTTGTTGATGTTCTTACCAAACCCCTTACCAGGACGAAGTTCGAGTACTTCTGTGACAAACTTGGCGTGGTAGAGAATGCCTCCCTCGTTAAGAGGGAGTGTTAAATGTTTGTAGCTTCCTAAGACATTATTTAGATCATACTCCTCTGTGACTAAGTTGGGTTGATCTGTGGGGACACTTATCCGAGAGGGATAAGTGGGTTTGGGATTAGAGCCCAACGTCCCTTGTGGAGATCACATGAGGACACATCCCTTGTGGAGAGCACATGAGGACACACCAAGGGAGTTGACCTTGATGTCACACACTATGAGGTGTTACCCCTAGTGTTTCTAGAGGGAGTAGCCTCTAGAAGTACACATGGGAGTTCCATGTGTAACAAACCTTTTGCTACAATATCTCGAGTAAGCATCGGGCATACCTTCTCCTAGATTGGGCTGCAGACCAAGGGAGATAGGATGAATTTATCACAAAGGTTTACTTGTGGTAAATGGGCCCATGTGTAGTCCTTCTTTGATCATGACAAGCAATAATATGGACTCGAGGTGCTTTCCACATGTTAGTTAGCATCAAGATGACATTCACTCATAGGGGTGTACATGTGGTGAGCGAACCTAGTGTGGTCTTTGTCCTAGTCATGGTGATTTGAAAAGGAATGATAAAGACTCAAGATGCTATATGTTATCACATGCAGAACTAGAGTGAGCCTCATCTCAGAGAGAGTCAATTGGCTCAGAGGGAGAGCCACAAAATGAGTTTCCCCTCTATTCAGGTGGGAGAGAGACATCTCCCAAGACTGACATACAAGTGTCATGAGTCTAGGGTGAAGTTTGTATACTTCAGAGACAACCTTTGGCATGATGAAGAATGTCTCCCTCATTGAGAGGGAGTTTTGATGCTTGGACAACATCGGGAATACATTCTTCCATATATATATATATATAATATCATATAATATATGACATGATATTTATAATACAAGGTATAAATATATATAATAAATATGTATTTATTTATTATCCAAGGAACACACACACACACACACACACACATATATAATATCATATAATATATGACAGATATTTATAATACAAGGTGTACATATATATAATGAATAAGTAGTTATTTATTATCCAAGGGACACATCCTTTCATGGATGGTCACCATATGTTATCTATATATGGAACACTCATCATTGTAATAATACATCAATCGATCATATATCATCTCATATGAAAAATCAACATTAACTACATGAAAAGTGGAGTGAACTAGTTCATCCATGTAAAGTAGAGTAAACTATCTCATTCACACAAATTAGAGTAAACTAGCTTATGCATGTAAAGTGGAGTGAACTAGCTCATGCATGCAAAGTAGAGTGAACTAGTCCATGCATGGAAAGTGGAGTGAACTAACTCATGCATGGAAAGTGGAGTGAATTAGCTCATGAATGAAAATTCGAGTGAAGTATCTCATGGATGCAAAGTGAAGTGAACTAACTCATGCAAAAAAAGTGGAGTGAACTAGGCCATGCATGCAAAGTGGAGTGAACTAGCTCATGCAATCAAAGTGGAGTGAACTAGCTCATGAATGCATCGTTTTCCCTCACATGCATGATCTAGTTCACTCCACTTTGCATGCATGAGCTAGTTCTTCCCATAAGAATAATTGCATTTCATATCTATATTGTGTGTGCATTAAAAAAAAAGTTTCATTAGACTGTTATTTACAAACCATAGCAAGTGGAAAATCATCCCTTTTGCAAAGTAAGGTGAAAACAAATGTGTCTCATCTTCCATACTTGACTTGTGCATAGGAAAATCAATCAACATCTTTGAAGGAAATGACCTTGCAGTGTATATCCATACTTCACTTAAAAATAATATCTCGCCTTCAAAATCCCAACTCGTTCACATGGATCTTATTGATGCACATAGTCAAATGACAATCATTGTGAAAAATAACAATAATTTCATACAATTTAGTTTCTTTTGCAACTATCATGTAGAACTAGTTTTTGTGTAACACGATTGATCATTAATGCCAAAGGAAATGAAAGAATGAAAGAGCCAATGCAAATTTCTTTGGTACACAAAATTGAAGAATATTTTTTCAATTTATAGCATTGTGTTGATCACATATTCACTCTAGATACTGAAATTCATGCACTTCTAGCATCAAATAAGGAGCACTTAATTTGATCATTTGGATTAGTTGTCATTGACTTCCATCAAACCAACCACCATTATGGAGAAACGACACATTTTTAAAATGACATTCCAATAGTAAGCAACACTACTAAATAAATCTTCCTTGTCTTTACATTGGATTTTTCATTTTGTTTATTTTTCCTTGCACATGTTATCATGTAGTATATTGCAAGTACATGTGATAAAAATTCATGTTAATATTGTCATAAACTCATGACTCCTTGGTAGATACAATTTCATGATTCACATATAGAAGTATATGTGAATATTGAGGACCTATATCAATAGGAGTCACACTATATTATACTTAATAGCTAGAATTGGTAAATTATGGAAACTATCCAAATAAATATGAACTATAGAAAGTTCATATGAGAAAAAAATGATATTGAACTTGCAGAATATAAAACCTTATATTGATAATCTAGAAATAAAGAAATGTTCATGAACTCTTAATTGTTGGGGAATAGGGTGGAACACAACATGAGACAAAAAACATGGTATTGTAGATAATTGAAGAGGAACAAAATTTTTGAAGACAGAGGGTGGCGTCTAAAGACACCGTTACAACACTTAAGTAGAAAGCATTGTGATCAGAATGTCACAATGCATATTTCACTTTGATATCTCCATATGATATCAACTCGATCACTTGATATCCATGATGATAATGACCCAATGGGTCAACCATTTATAGCCTCAATATCTAACCAACTTCCATAATATTCGTAAGATCTTGTCCACATGTAACCATCAGTTGTTATTTGACTCCACCAAATCCACACTGTCAAGTCAGCTAAAAAAGGATGCTCAACCCGACTTCCTATGCATCCAACTCGTATTTGATTTCTAAGCTGGTCGATCCATCGCCTGACTATATTTGACTGTCTGACCAACAGGCATGTCGACTACTCAATCGACTAAAGTAGTGTGCTGGTCGATCACCTAATCAAATGTATCCATATGTAGGTCGATCTCTCGACCGATTGAATCTAGGATATGTGTGATGAACCATTAATGCTTGATGTTTCAACACCCCTCCATCAACACATGTCTCTGGAGATTCAGGAGGTGAAATTACGTTATTATGAAACCCCCCCAAAATTGTAGCTTCCTCAAGTCCAAGAATTATGTAGATATTGATAAATATGGATTCAACTAAAGGTTTTGTGAATATATCAACAACTTGATTATCTATTCTGCAATATTCAAGAGAGACATCATTCTCATAAGCCAACTATCTCAAATAGTGAGCATGGAGCTCAACATGCTTCATCCTACCGTGGGAAACATGATTGTAAGCAACTTGCATAACACTCTCATTATCACAATAGATTGTAGTCAAGGTATGAATAGGAAGGCCAAGTTCTTCCAAAAGTTCAAGAATCTAGACTGCTTTAGTACATGCTTGAACGACACCATGCTATTTTGCTTACGTAGTCGACATAGGGACTACCTTATGTTTCTTGCACGACCACACCAATGGTTCAGTGCTAAAGTGAAACACATAGCCAAAATTGGACTTCCAAGTTTTGATCATCATTGTCGCTAGCCTAATCGAAGTCAATGAAGCCGACCAATGATTCTAAACTTCAACAATATTTGATACCAAAATTAGTGGTACCCTTGAGGTAGTGGATAATTCATTTTATTGTTTTCCAGTGGCTTTCTTTAGGGTCCTTCATAAATCGATAAATCACACTAAAAACAAAGGAAATGTTAGGTTGACTATGAGTAAGATAAATAAGACTGTCGACCAATTGTCGATAAACAATAGCATCAATTGTAGGTGTTTGACAGGTTTTGGTGAGATTTACTCCAAACTAAAAAGGAGTAGCACAAGGATTGCAATCAACCATCTTAAAATGTGTCAACAGATCCATCACATATTTAGACTGAGAAATGAAAAATCCATCACATAGTGGTAATACTTGAAGACCCAAAAATTAATGTAGATTACCAAGACCTGTCATGTCGAAGGAGTCAACATGTTGTTTCTTCAATCTAAGGATGAGATCATTATTATTTCTAGTGATGAATAAGTCATATACTTATACAATAATAATCAAGATGTCTCCATTGGTATGGAGTAAATACAAGCTGTGATTAGATTCACAATGTGAAACCAAGTTGAATAAATAAAATTTCTATCTTAGCATATCAGGTTCGGGGGACTTGCTTCAAACCATAAAACAACTTTTTGAGTCGACATACCAAATTATAATCTATCACAAAACTAGGTGGTTGTTCCATGGAATTTCTTCAGATAGGTCTCCATGAAGAAATGCACTTTTCATGTTTGTCTGATGGATTTTCCATCCAAAACGAGTGGAAAGGGAAAGAATCAGTTGAACTTAGTTCATATTTGTGACATGGGAAAAGGTTTCATCGTATTCGATGCCTTCTTGTTGAGAAAATCCCTTCGAAACTGGTTGTGATTAATGATGCTCAACAACACCTTCAGAGGTAAATTTGGTCTAATAGACCCATTGACACTCCACAATGTTCTCTCCTTATGGTCGGAGAACTAAGTCTCAAGTGTGAGTCTTTGACAAAGAATCAATTTTTGTCCACATGGATTTCTCCCATTCAGGTTGTGCTTTAGCATATGAGTAGGCAACAAGATCATAAATTTCAAGTACATGAGTCATCAAGGCAACAATGACATGTTGCTTCTGACTTTGAGTCTATTGTCCAGATGAAGCATCTCCAGTAGCTTCAATTATCTTGGGAACCCATCGGGATAGACAATAAATAAGTGAATTGTGGTTTACTACAGTAGGTCGATTAGAAGTCTTAGGGTCTTCATTCGACAGACTAGTTGAAACAAAGGATGACAGACTAGTTACGCTAGAGGTCGACACACTAGTCGAAATAGGAACAATGTTCCACTATCGAGTCAAAGGATTGAAATATGGAACACGAGAACTAGTGCCAGAGACAACATCAAAGGGATCATCCTACAACAATCCAGAGGAGACATTCAACAACTTAATGCCAAAATACTTATCATCAAACTGTACATTTCATCTGATAATGATTTTTCATTTGACAATATCAAAAAATCGATAGGCTTTCAACTCTTCATAGTATCCCATCACGATGCAAGCATGAATCTTCACATCCAAATTCTTTCTGCAATCATCAGAAATATGATCCCAGGAAACACATCCAAACACATGAAGGTGGCCAACTGAAGGCTTCTTTCCACATCATTGTTCGATTGGAGTCATGGAAGAAACAAATTGAGTTGAGATGCGATTGAGTAGATAGTTTGCACAAAACACCGCTTCAACCCAAAAGCGAGGAGGTATATCTTTAGGTTGCAAAAGACATCTAGCCATTTCGATTAATGTCTGATTCTTGTGTGCTGCAACGCCATTCTACTAAGGCGTGTGAGAAAGAAACCACTATTAGTCAATATCAGATCAAAGCAAGTATTCTTCAAAAGGTCGATTGACATACTCACCAACATTTTTTAATCTCAGGAAATTGATGGGTCAACCACATTTATTTTCAACAAAGGCCCAAAACACCTTGAACCACTACTACATATTGAAAAATTTGCGATGACCACTTGCGACAAAAGTACTCTTTCGTTGCAACATGCAAGAGAAAAAGTTTTTTTTTTTTCTAAATCTACCCCGTGTTCGTCGCAATTTCAATGCCTACAGTTTGACTGAACTGTAATGGTCAATGTTCGTCTCATAAGCGAAGACCTTATATTGGCCATCGCATAAGCAACGATAGTTGACCATAATAATTTAGTCAAACTTTACCGTTGAAAATGACCCAAAATAAATAGCTGTAAAAAAATTTTTTTTTTTAGGTCATTATCGTCGCAATTGCGACGATTGTGACCTAAAATTGGCCTATAAATATTTGACGATTTGAAGATGTTGCAACAATCTTTCTTTAACAACAACAATTCTGAAAGGGTATTTTTGTGTCAAAAAATGTCACAGAATGTTGTTAGAGGTGGGGAAAAAAGTAAAGTGGGTGAAAAGGGTGATGGTAGATGTTATTTCCCTTGTAAAAAATGTTGCCTCAGACGTCCCATAATAATTTTAATAG
>SNQJ01S0072843.1:3854-22117 GCA_010110895.2 Picea sitchensis | reverse complement strand
AAGGGACAATAATTCTGAAGCAGATAGGTATGCATCCATGGCCACTAGGCAAAAGGAAGGGACTCTAATTATCAACAATGAGGCAAATCTTGAGCTTATCCCTTAATCAAGTCTTCATGACACCTAGTATTGCTTTCAAATGGAAAGAGGGTCGAGTCATGGCTTTGAGCTCATTCATAAATGTGGAAGGAGCGATGAGACATCCAACTCTCACGCTCACATGCATTTCTATCCTGAGCAATACTCTTTTGTATCATTGAAGAGAGTTATGGCGGATCTATATGGATTCAATTTGGTTCTCCCCTGGTATGTCGCAGGGCGGGGGCACAATGTGTTTAGGGCTTCATTGGTTCTATCCCTGCTTAAGCTGTTTTTTCTTTCCTTTCTTTTCTCTTCGCAACTGGTATCGTGGGAGTAGGGTTTGTGGTCATCTACTCAACCTCTGTCTCTGGTAGGCTCAACTTTGGTTGATACTATGTTCATCTCTTCTCTCATCTCCCTCTTGCAAACTTTTGGCTCGTCCTGTTTCGATTCAAGTCCTTTTGGCCCAAACTTGGTTCTAGTCTCCCGCTGAGGGACTTGGTCGAGCCTCCCTTGGGCCTGCATTATTCTTATGCTCTTCGACTGGAGGATGGATTCGTCTCTCTGGAGGATCCCCTCGCCTCCCTTCGCTCTCCTGGCTCCAGGTCCCTTGCTACAATGACTCTCATTCTGTCTTGTCAAACCAGTCTTTCTAGAACCATAGATTATGCAGAGCTTCAAGAATTGAGGAAGGCTCTAAAGCATCATGCAGAGTCAATTGAAAAGCATGACCACTTAATTGAAGCACTGCAGAGTAAATTGGGGGAGCAACGTTCTTTCTTGAATCCTCTGGTCGAATTGTTAATGGGAATTCTGCTCACCCAGAGAAAGTGAATTCCAATCCTTGAAGTAGACCTGGCTATATAACAACAGGTGGTTTATCTGCACCTTAGCCACATTGCAAGAAAACCCTAGTGGTTTATCTGCACCTTAGCCACATTGCAAGAAAACCCTAGAGGGCAAGTCTCAATTCAACGAACCAAATTGAATACAACTCCATCTAGTGGAAATAGTACTCCATGCTGAATCTCTTGTGATTTTCCTCTCCTTTTTTATCAATTATGCTATCTAAAGTTGTAAATTTGTTAGGTATTTTCTATAGGCTGTTTACTTACCAATACGAAAGACTCGGGATGTATTGTAAGAAACCCCATGCATATAGGCCCTACTGGATGGTCCTCATTTTTGGGCTCCACTCAGATGATCAAATTTCTTTTTTGGATTGTATTACTCACTGCAAGCTTGGCTGCAGTCTTTTTTATAATACAAATCTATCATTAAGAAATAAAAAAATCCACTCATTATTCCTCGAATCACATAACACGCATTCTTATATATTTTCTAATGCATTTTGTTGGAATAGTAATGTTTCTTTCTTAATGGATTCTTGATGTTGCACATGTATGACCCTATCAATAGTTTTGGGCCCATTATAGTGGACAAATTGTGGTATTGGGCGCATGGTTTTTATGTGCCCTAATGCCTAATTAAAAGCACCTAAGAAATGAATATAGTGTCACAGAGTCTCCTGTTGATCATAGCTCATCATTTTTCTTGCGAGTAAACTCTATCATGGTATCACATTAGTAAGATCCAAGGCATGTGTGGGCTTCCCTCCGTATCATGCATGATGTGCACAAGATTGAAGTTTGGCACTAGAGCTAACCTCCTACTACCCCAAGTGAATGTGTTGTTGTGACTTGTGTATAAGTTTTCCATCAACATTTTTTTCCGAGGTTTTCGGCCCTGCATTTCCAAATTTGGGGCATTTTCACCAGCAATTTTCATTGTACTATGTGAATTCTCTGCCCAAAAAGAGTTGTGGGGCATGTTATCCCGACATTCAGGGATAATTCAGTAGATCATGTCTCGAGGCCCACATGGTCCTAGACATGGAGCAATGAGAGCGTGAGCGCATTTGAGCATGGCCCCGAGGGCCCATCTTTCTTCTTCACCATTCCTCGCCGCCAGCATCAGCTTCCATCACTACCGCCCCGGGCTTTGCATCCGAGATGACTCTTGCTCCATGAGGTGCACTGGCATGAGGTATCATGGTATGTGTCGCTTTTTATCAAGTATAACCTTCTTATGTATGCATTAGGTTCCTTTCATTTCAAATGACCGCTTGGATCTTACACTAATCCCTTCCTTGACTATTGTTGGGGTAATTGATGGGGCAAATTTAGCAAGCCGGTATTCATGGGTTTTGCTAAGCCACCCAAGGGGCTTTTCAAAGCCATCGTCCGCTCACACCATCTTACCATTTTTCCATCTTATATCCCGGCCATCCATCCTATCTCCCTAGTCTCGCCATTAGGATGACCTTCCTGTACATCTTGTCTAGGGAAGAAGGGGCTAAAGGGCCCGGAGGTAAAAGTACCGGTAAAGATAAAAGCCATAGGAAAATAAAATCCTAGAGGATGTTTCTCGCCAGGGATCCTCGAAGGCAATAAAAGGCCTTCGATAAGAAACAAAAGGGACCAAGAAAAATGTGAAATAAATAAATGCAAGATCTAAATCTAAGAGGGGATGGGAGGTCTCATCACGAGCCGCCCATTATGTTCATAAGTATTAGTGGTATGACATTGCCACTATCCGTCACCAAAACTGGTATGGACCTTTGGTTGTATACAAAGGAAAGGGGGTCCTTTACTCACGAGCCAACCTTCATCGCTAAGATATTTAGTGGGTAACGCTGGCCACCGCCACTGCCAAGGCAGTGTCCTTTTCATTAAGGCTTGTAGTAAAATGCAAATAAAGAAAGATAAGGCACAAGGGCTTGGAAAATGCATCCATGACGGGTAAAAACTCGCCTCCTACAAAGGCAGGCACTCCATGCATAACACCTTTTGGTCTCGAGTATGATCATCTAGACATTCCTAAAACCATATCATCCCATCACACATGGCTTGAATGATCCTTTGAGGAGACTTTCCATTTCGTGTGGGTATTAGGCCCAATAGGTGGTCTCGTTGGTTGCCTTAGCCTTGTGTATAGTGGGCTTGGTCAGCGTAATGTCTTTGAGCTATTCGATGAATTGTTAGGGATTTCATGCATATGTTTGATAAATTTAATGATGAGATAAGGATTTACATTGCTATGATGTCTAGGGACTGGATGAGCCCCTCGAGGGCGGAGCCTTTGATGTGCAAGACCATACCCACCGGATGTGTACGTGAGATCGGTGCACATGGGGAGATGATTAGCTCTAATTCCTCCATGGGTCAAGAGCCCATCTGATGGTTGATGGGATGGTAGAGGCAGGATGGAGTTGTGACGAGCCCTTGCACGAGAAGAAGCTAGCACCTCCCTCTCTCTCATCAAGACGCTTTAAGTGCAGGACCTAGCCTATGGGGATCAACCCTCGACAGATGGACGTAGACCTTGATGGACAAGACGCCACATGAGGCAGCTGGACGTTTTCTAGAGCAAATGGCAGTGTGTTGGGCTTGTTTGGCACACTTTGCAGGCTGCAGGAGCCCTCTGGGGCCAACGTCTGGGTTGCGGATGATGATTTTGCCCTAAAGGGCCAACGTCTCTCCCTTAAAGGGCCCGACGTCTCCATTATTAGCTCATTTTTGGCATTTTAGCATGTAAAAGTGACAAATGATTAGATATTGTAATGTCACCCTGGCTGGCTGTTTTGTTGACCTATTTTTGTAAATTAAAGGTCATGAGATCATATAAATAGAGGATCTGCCTCTCTTCATTTTATCATAACACAACTTGCCTCTTGGAGAGATATTATCTTTCTAGTCTTTTGTCTGGTTTTTCTTCTTTGGAGTGAGGCTCAACTTCTTGGAGGACTATTTTGGCAAGTGGTGCTTTTATTCATTGGAAGGTTTACAAATCAGGGTATGGATTATTGTCTCTTCATGATTTTGTAAGTGTTCTTTCATCAAAACTTCTTGAATGAATGGTTGCCGATTTAACATCTTGCATACATTGCTATCTTGTTGTTGCTCTGTTTAATTTTTTGAAACCCTAGGGAGCCAACACACAAGTAGGCTGTCGCTTCATGTCCCCATGAACAAAGCTTATAGCCATTTGATTTGAAGGAGTTTTAGCTCTAGCCATAGCTACACTAGATTCCCCTCTTATCTTGAGTTAGTTTTAAGCACAAATTGAAGAGTTGAAGACGCCCCTAGGCCCATAATTTAGCGACATACCTAGGGTTTTACTTCTAGGGTTTTGAAAGGTCTTGTATGTAAGCAACACTTTTCAGCCCTAGATTTGTGCTTGTAAGCTAGTCGCTTTGCCAAAGAAGTCTCTGAGAGAAGAGGAAGTTTAGGCCTAGCTTTAGCTACACTTGGGTAAGCCTTTTTCTCCTTAGGGTTTTGGTTTGGTGGCCTCACATAGCAAATACCCATCAAACCTAATCCTCTTGGTCTGGAGTTTGGGCCTTCCAAGCTATTAGTCCTACCTCACCTGACTCCATTAACCCAAGGCACTAGTCTAGGAAACACCTTTTGAGCTTGTTGTCTTTAAACTCTTTTCAAACACTCAAATTTGAAAACCCTTAACTAACCTAGTGTCTAACCCTAGCTGATTTTCAACTAACCCTAATGAGATGACGCCTTGCTGATTTTGAACTTGTGTTTGATAGAAAGGTGCGAATTTAGTCATCTCCATCATAGCCATAGAGGTTTCATAACCTTTTATTGGTTGAATTAGTCACAACGCCCACTTCTTGGCTAGCTAACCCTAATCCCTTTGAAATGCAACAAAAATATAGGTGACGCCACACCTTGGATCTCTTGTCATTTGCAACGTTGTGACTTTTTTTCACCTTGATTGATAGACTCTGAGTTGTAGATTCTCAATAAGCCATCTGCCAAAACGCTCCACTCATTTGTCTTCAATTTGACCTATTAATGAATGCACGAATGCCACATCTATTGCATAAACAATATAGGTGACGCAATAAACATATTTACATGTGAGCAGATTTGCATTGTGACAATAATACAAGTTTTAATCTTTATACATTGAATGCTCTTATCTCTCATGCATTATTGAAGAAGTGACATAAGTCATTTGTCTTTGTTTAGCCATCATTGACTTTGTCAATAATAGCATTTGATCATATTTGCTCATATATATTTGAAGATAGTCACTATATGCTTGGAAGAACTAACCACTGCAGCATTATTTTAGCTTTATTTTGTCTTGTCTCGCAAACAAAAAGCTATCCAATGGAAGACATTCTTCTTTGACTATCTCATCTTTGGCAAGAATCTCAGAAGGGAACCTATCACTTTGATCCATTATACCTTTAGCCCTTCTCTAACCCAGATTGCCTTAGCGACGCCTCCCTTGGACTAGCCATCCTAAATAGAAAGAGCTCCCATCTATAGTAGACAGCAGGTAGCTCTTGTTACGCCAGTTTAAGCCTTGAATTCAAGCTACCTAAACCCTTCCTACAAACTGCAAGGATAACAAGGCATAAAGAGTAATTATGAGTTTTGTGAACTTGGTTTTATTGATGGGCAGATGAAATTATAGATATAGATATAAATATTGTACACAAGACATTCTCATGAGCATTGGGAGGAAAACCATATACAAAGGTGATTCAATTGGCATATTGGGAAACCATGAAGCTATTATGAAGCTGTGTGTATGACTACAAAGTGTTGTGTATGACTCCAAAGTGTGTGTATGACTGCAAGATGTGTGTATGACTACAAAGTGTTGTAGGGCCATTGAACTATGTGAATTCTCTTGCCCAAAAGAGTTGTGTGTGGGGCATAGAGAGTATTGTGAGCTTTTGTGAACTTGTCATTGATGGCAAGATCGAAATATATAGAGATATAGATATTTAAAGGCATTCTCATGAGCAATGGAGGAAACCATGTGCAAAAGATCCAATTCATCCATTGTGAAACCATGAAGCTATTGTGAAGGTGTGTGTGTGTATGACTACAAAGTGTTGTAGAACAAATAAATAAAGCTTTGTGGAGAGAATTAAATGGCCAAAACATTTTGTAGAAGACCCCTGTAGTTAAAAGGGTTTAAGCTATAGATGAAACTCTCTATGTCAAAGAGAGATGTCATGGCTATTGTGAAAGAAACCCACCCTCTCCTTTGAATGAAGGATGTGGATACAAACGAGCATGTTAATGCAAGAGATTTGCTCAGAGGGCATTGTGGTGTGAAAGAACCTAGGGCCCACTCGAGTGAGCTTGACATTATAAAATTGTGCACTCAATATTACCCAGCAAAAGTTGCAGAGAGAAAACATACTTGATTATTATTCAATGTGTAAATGAGATACAAAAATGATGTCTCGTGAGAGATACTGATGTTGGACGTGAACAACATTATGTTACCAAAAGCAGTAACACATGTGACTTAAGTACTTGATTCACTTTATTTGACCATTAATTCAAACGTACTTATGTTATATAAAGCAATGTTGTAGGACTCGCCAATTAAAGTGCTTGTGGACAAAATGTTTACCCGCTTGAAAATAATCACCAAACTCGTGATTTGTTGCAAAAAATCGCAAGTTTGTCAACCTTTTTCCAATTCTTTCAAGAAAATCACTGATAGGAGTCAATTTCTCAATTACAAGTCACTTGTTGGGGTTTGTTTTTCCCACTTTCACTTGCAGTTTTCATCTCCACGAGAGAGAACTTCAATTCAACATGTTGACAAAAAATCTAGAGGAAAAGTGTTTTATCTGTGGTGTTGTTTTAAGTTTATATTTTAATCATAGAGGGGAAGTCGAGGTCGAACTCCCCAAAACAGTCATTGTAATCATAGAGGGGAAGTCGAGTTCAAGCTCCCCAAAGCCATAGAGCCTTCTTCCCAAACAGAACATCATCCATACTACTTTTGTTTTGACTCTCTATTTGGCAGTTATGAAGCTCTGTGTATATGTGATTTTGAAAGCTATTAGGCTATCCGTGTTGATAGTTACAATCCTTTACAGGACGGTTCCAAATTTTGTACTTTTTTTATCAAATTGTATAAACCCAGGCTAGGACCTAAACTGTTTAGTCAGGAATTCAATATGTCAGGTTTATAAAAATATACTGTTCAGAGTGGCATGAAAGTCGATCATAACTGAGTTGACAACCAAAAGTGACATACATATGTGTCTGTGTCACTCTGTCAAATAGGCAGTTTATGATCTTCTGTTGGTAAGGTCAGTTCAACCCACATTAAAAGAAAAAACAGAAGAAAAATAAGAACCCCATGTAATGTGTTAAAAAATATAAGTAAGAGAGAGAATACAATTGCCTTTCATTTATAATTATTGACTCCGTTTAAAATTTGCATACGAGGATGCATGATGTTGGATGTACTGTATTTGTATGGAGTCACCAAGCAACTTGGAGGTAACAACGTTTCTTCTAAGCCTTTAATCATCACTCCATTTCTCATCTTTGAAATTGAATATCTGCTTAACATCTCTACTTTTGGGTGACTACCAAGTTGAGCATCAATTCTAAGCCTCGTCATTTTTACTATCTACGCTTCAAATAACATTGCTAAAGTCTAATGGTCATCTTTATGGCTATGACATCACGGCAAGAGCAGCCAGGGATAGGGGGTGAAGAAAAAGTTGCAACAAGCATACATAGAATGTAATCCTTCACATAACTAAGAAAAAGAGAAAAAAGGTAAAAGTTGTGACAGCATGCACAAAAGGCAATCCTTCAAGATCACTTTTTGAAAAGTTCGAGAAACAAATGATTTCCAACGTTTGCTGTAGAAAAATATAAACAGTATGTTTACCACTACTAAGACAAAAAACCATCATTAGCTTATAAAACACTTCCTGAGAATAACAAGTGCATTTAATTATGGACCATGGATATAAGCATTTGTCCTAGACATCTTTCAACAAATTGTTAGAATTTGTCCTCAACACATTTAAAAAATACTCCCACCTTTTTGTTGACTCAAAGTAGTTGGGCTTATTAGTAAAAAGATGTAACATTACATTGTAGCTTTCAAAAGCAACTTCCATAGAAACATGTAATTTTTCTTTGAACAACAATTTAGAATCTCTACGAGTTATTCTTATAGACTAAAGATAAACACAAAGCAAGTTCAAAAAAAAAATCAGTATTTAAATAATCATCAATTACCACAAAGCATTAGATTGAAAATTTTCTCATAGAGGAATTGCGAGGGATTTTTTCAACTTTTCCACCTCAAGATATGCAGTAGAGAAAGGCAGAAACTCAGATGCATGATCTTATGCAACATAGCTCACAGGCTTTGCAATCTTAGGGATTGCTGCAACTTCATCTATTGTTAGAATCCTTATAAATTTCGCAGGATTTCAACCCCAAAGTTCACCAGAAGGAATTCTACGGCCTGCAGGAAGAACTGATCCAGCTTCCAAGATAGCATTTGCTTCTACCAAGGAACCCTCCATGAGTACAAAATGTTTCCCTATAATGCTCTCAAATTCAATGTGACATGATCGTAGAAGACTGTATGCCCCAATTGTGACAAACCTATCAATAAATGTTTCTGCAGGAAGGCCTGAATTTTCCAAAAAGGCAGTCCAACCAAATCAGTTAATCTAGAGGAGAAGCAAGTCAACAAAAATGCAGATATTCGCAATACTACATATAAGGATCACTTCCCACATACTGTAATGTCAATATATAATCCAGTTAGTGTGCTGGTAAGGTAACATCTGTCAAACTCATAAAGGTAGTTAACAAACGTGGTTGGTAGCCTCTAGGCCCTGGGTACAATCATGCCTCCATGGATTCAAACGATGAAACAAAAACATAACATAATAATAGTAGACAGAACAAAAACTCATGTATTTCCCTATTTACAAAGAAGAAGATTCCCTGCGAGCTACCCTACTGATAAATTCATGAATTGAGAATTTCCATTGACAAATATAAATCAGGCATTACTAAAGATTACAGACTGGTTAAAATTTGTCAGATTTTATAAACTAATGCAGTTATCACAAACCAAACTATAATAGTATGGATGCTTTCACAGAAAGACATTGATACTACTTGGTTTATCACCATGCAGCTGTCTGCAACCAACTCCACCTTCCAAGTGCTAAACCCACCAATCATCCCCAGGCCAATGTGAAACATCACACAGGATCTATCTTAACCCCAGATTTAATAAGCATCAAGAGAATCCAAAGAAATAAAATTCTATAAATACTTAAAAGATCCATGTCAGAGATGGAACCATGCTCTATTTATTCATTATAGCTCTATTAATTATCATAGTCCTCTGCTGCAACATAAAACACATAAAATAAATATATATGATTAAGTATTTTTAAATTCTTTTCATTTTTAAAGAAAATTTAATTTTTTAATTTACTTTATTAAGGTGTAACACATCTACCTGAATTGTAGATACACCTTGCTACTCTTTGTGCATTAAAATAATTGAGAATGACAGATAGATATGAACTCATTGATATTATCTTTCATATTGCCCAACTGAATTGTAGGTAGATACACCTGTATACTTTGTGCATTAAAATAATTGAGGATGAGAGATAGATATGAGCTCATTGATATTATCTTTCATATTGCCCCGAGGATGAGCCATGAGTTCACTGAAGACGCTATCAAAATCAAACAAGTATTAAAAACCAGAAAATTCAATAGCAAAAAAACAAAACCATTTTACTCATTTGTTTCAAGCATGACCTTGTTAAACTGCAAATTTTGGCGCCATTCGCATAATTATTCATAAATTTATCAGAATTTGCTGCGCAGAGAGTTGATGTTTTCAGATAAGTGCTCAAAATTATTCTCGAAAGTTTTTAGTTTTATTACATTCTAGTCTCGAAAGTTTTTAGTTTTATTACATTCGGACCTTAGGTGAACCTTGCATACCATCACTCTAATTTCTATCCTTGTTGAATTTCTCGTTTGACTTGAAAAAAATGCCCAATATCGATTCTAAGCCAACAGGCATTTGTTGCATGTAAGCTTTTTAGAGCTTATTCGAAAAGTTTTCAGATTGGAAACGGATCAAGACTCAAATATATCCATATGTGATCAAATATTACATTTTCTACCATTTGTAGAAGGTGTCAAAACCCCAAATGCGACTAAGCAATCTACACACGGCTTTGGTTTGTTTTTTAAGTTTTCATTGATCAAACAGTGTGTGGGAAGTAGCCCTAAATAACATAATCAGATAGATAATCTGAAAACTGATTTGAATCCAATCATCCTTCCAATTCTAGAAAGAACAACGGGGCTATTGTTGTAAGCTGGGCAGTAGAAATAGCAAGAGGGATTAATTAAAAACCTGTTGGTGACAACTGCGCGGCGTGTAGAACACACTTTTCCTGCACATTGGAGCAAAACCCAACGAAGATCTTGTTGAGGTCTCCCCTGAGAACCGATCCATACCACACGGATGAGGAATCCTGCACCACCACTCTACCGACCACCACTGCATTGGGCGCGATGAAGGCATCTACTGCAACGTCTGGAACCCACGGCGCCAGAGGAACATATGTCCTTTTCCCTCTGTAATTCCATTTTATATGCTCCGCTGCTTCTACCCCCGTTGAAATTGCCCTGCTCCACTTCAATAACTTTGGCCATGTACAAGAAGAGGAGGAGGGCGACGCTTGGAGAGGAGAACGCGTGGGAATGGTGATGGGGTTTGTAAGAATTCTAGAACTTATAAAATTCTTGGCTGCTTGCGCGAATGTAGCCATTCTCACCACCAAAGACATGCCAGAGAAAGGAGGATAATCGACGAAATGCTAATGTTAATTTCTGCAAATATTTTCTTTGAACTCGTACACAGATAGATCGATAGATCGAACAACCCGAATTGTAAAACCTCACTATTCACACTGAACCAAAAGAAACCAAACCTACTCACATGGTCAACATTCCATATTTTGTGGAATTTTATTTTATTTTGTCAATCGCCCTTACAAACGACTTAGGCTCAAGCTTCGGCTTCAACCTGTGAGTAAAGGTAGTTTGGATTCATATATCGGAATAAGGTTATATGCTACTTAAAATATATGACTTCACTTTATAGTTTTGGTGATGAGAGTATGGCTTTAACCAGTAACTAAAGTTAGTTTGGATTAAAGTTATATGCTACTTAAAAGTATATGACTTTATGTTATAATTTTGGTAATGAGAGTATGGGGTAAGACCTAAAATTAAGTTTACTCCTTATAAATCATCATCGAATATTTAGATGTGTAGTTTTCCTGAATAACGGTGACAGTTTCCACTCCACATTCGGTGGGAGAAAGTATCTATGATGATTGTCTCTATTGTTAATTGACAACTCTCTTGCCACCTTCAAACAAACAAAATATAAATAAATAAAAAGAAAAGACTTCAAGCCTCAATAGTGTCACCCATATAAACAATTTAGATATAAACTTTGGTGGTGTGACCAAAGTAAGCTACTCCTATGGAAAAAGGATCATCTTTCCAACCACAAATCTAATAAGAATTTAACAAAAGATTCAAGCATGATCGATTTTATTACGATTTATATTATGTGTTTTGTGAAATGATGTTGTTAGGTTTTTTTGCCTAATTCTAAATCAACCCAAGTTGAAGATTTGATCAAAGCCATGATTCCAGGAGAACTTCACTTCCTATATATTTGTCGAGGACAAGCTAGAAAAAATTTTGTTACAAGATTAGACAGTGTCACGTGCATGAATGCTTCCCTTTGGCCATTAGGATATTCCACCTGAAGTTCCTTCTTTGATTGAGCCTTTGAAGTGCTATGGAGTGTACCCAACTTGTATATCATTGTTTCAAAGGCATGCTAATCCTTTCTCTTTCCACATGCATGGCCAAAGAACAAGCCCACCCCCAAGATCTAGATGTGTAAGACCAAGAAATCATTCATCATTCTAACTCAACAATTTAAAGCCGAGAAAATACTTATCAGAATCAAATAATGTGAAGTGGTTATTGGAAGGTGCCTACTTCCACCCAACCGTAGGCTCGGGGACTCCAAACAGATTACAACTAGCCACCCTTGAGCTAGACCACTATGCTCTGCAACACAACCTTTTTCTTCTCGCTCAACCACAATAGAGACAGAGGTTACTCTCCTCCCCCATAGGATCCTGTTGGTTTACGTGATACCAAGCAAGGAGGACTATCCTTGTTTATAGGCTTGTATCATAACCTTCTCTGCCATTTCCTGTGACCAAAACACTTAGTTTTCCATTCTTCCTTGAATGCCCGAGATTCATTTCTCATCTCTGCACTATTCGTATGCTTCCTTCCTCTCTCGCTTCACCACAACCTTCCTCCTGTTTCTTCTTCTCAAGAGGTCGCAGGTCCCAAATTCCCACAATGGGTCGTCTAGGGTCTTACGGATGAGTGCTTACACACCCATCCGCCATTAACTCTTGAGGAGGTCTTCCCACCCACCACCATGACTGTAATTCATTTCTGGATCAAAGGACTAAGTATGGTCCCGAAAGTAATTAAATCCAAGAGCACTAGTTTGGTGAAGGTTACCACAACCATTCCCTCGGTCCCCTTCACCCTTTCTTTGTATAACATCTACTCTGCCTTTTCTAAGTATAGCCCCCTTCCATTAGTCATGCAATACTTGTCCATTTTATTTGTAAATAATTAGGTTCACATTCACTTACCTTTCAAACAAAGGTCCAACGAATCAATATTCACACATATAAACTTTGCCATAGTCTTCTTTTGCCATTTTATAGTTATATTTAAAATCTCGGGGAAACAGGGTGTCACAATTCTCGAAGGAACATAGTCCTCGGCGTTCTATCATTAACATGTCATGTGTGTATAGAAGTGAACAAAAATGAGTATCTTTGTCTCATGGCATCCTCCATTTCCATGTGGCCTCATCTGGGCCAAAAATTTTCCACTACACCTTGACCTATACAATGGTTCAGTTCCCGAGGGGTTTCTTCCCGCTCAGTATGCATTGAGTCTCCTCGCAGAATTCTCCTCTGGGTTCCACCTCGATTGCTGCACTACCAATTATATTTTTAGAATCATGTACATATTTCAACAATGAAACATGGAAACATTATGCACTTTTACTGTGAGAGGAAGTGCTAGCCAATAGGCCATGTGTCCCACTCATCTAGAACTTCAAAAGGTCCACACTACCGAGGTGCCAGCTAAGCACATGCTCCCATCCTTAGGGAACTCTCCCTGGGCCTAACTCTAAGATAAACATGGTCTCCGACTTTGAACTCTCCGGGAGTTCTCTTCTCGTCAGCCATAACTTTTCTCACCATTCTCAGCAATTTTTAGATTTTGCTTTATTTGAATCACTTGTTGTTCCATTTCTTCAACATGTCGTATCCAACTGCACTTTGTTCACAGGATTGCTCCAACTGATTAGAGTGTTGCACGGCCTACCACAGAGGACTTCGAAAGGGCTCATCTTCGATTCTTGGCAGCCGTTGTTGTAGGCAAATTCCACCAGGTGTAAGGTGTAGTCTTCCACTTTTTAGGGTTGATGCACGTTATCCCTATCTAGGATAATTAGGATCATGCCTCAGTCTACGTGTCTGTAGACATGGAGTACCGAGAGCAGATTGACATTGAAAGGCCTGGCCCTCGAGGGCCCATCTTTCTTCTTCGCCAGATTTGTCCGCCGCTAAGCAACAACTTCCATCACCACCGTGGCTTGGACTTGCATCTGAGAGGACTCTTGCTCCATGAGGTAATTTGTCCAAGGTATCATGAAGCAGGTCATATTTGATCATCATAAACCTCTGATATATGCATTAGGTTCATTTCAATTCGGATGATTGCTTGGATCTTAAACTAACCCACCTGACCATTGTCGTAAGGTGATTGATGGTTGACTTAGCAAGATTTTATTCATGGTTTTTGGTTAGCCATCGAAGGGGATTTGCAAAGCCATCATCCGCCTCCTTGCACCATTTTATCATTTTACATCTATAGCTCTATCTATCCCATTTCCCTAGTCCGCCCATTAGGATGACCTTGAGGGTCAGCACTTTGTCTTGTGGGGAAGAAGGGGCTAAAGGCCCGTGGGGTAAAAGAAAGCAAACTGGTAAAGGTAAAATCCATAGGAAATAAAACCTAGAGATACTTCTCGCTACTGGGGATCCCCTTGTGAAGGCACAAAAGTTTCGATAAGAAACTAAAGGACCCCTAAGAAAAATAATAAAACAAGACTCTAAATTAAGAGGATGGGAGGTCCTACCACGAAATGCAATCTATTGTTCTATAGGTATCCAACAAAGAGATGATTGTTATCATCTCATCACCACTGTGCTGACCTTTGGTTGCATGGCCAAGGGAAAGGGTCTCATCACGAGCCAGCCTATTATGTTGTTAGGTACCCATGAACCTATTATGTTGGCTCGTGATGAGACCTTCCGTCCTCTTGGTTAGGTCTTGAAGTAAAAAAGAGAGAAAGGAAATAAATAAAAAGATAGCGCAATAAAGGCTTTGGAAAAATGCATCCACGATTGTACAACTCTCCGGGCCTCTACAAAGGCACCCACAGACAACACTTACTCCTGGTCTTCACTATAACTAGACACTCCCTAGACCGGGGATCAATTTCATAAACATGGTTTGAATAATCTTATAAGGAGACTTTCCATCTCTTATGGGTATTGTTCAATAGGTTCTCAAGGTCTTCCCAGCCTTAGCAAGAGGATCCATGTAATGTCTTTGAGCTCTTAGATGATATGCTAGGAATTTCATGCATGCATTGATAAATTTAATGATGAAATATGATTACATTGCTATGATCCCGATTCCATGAGCCCATGGAGGGCTTAGTCTTTTATGTGCAAGACCATACCATGACAAAAAACAAGGATCTAAGACATGGGGATAAGGATTAGTTTGACCTCCATTACTGTAAGAGCCCATCAAATGGTTGTTGGGAAGGCGTAGGTAGGGACAACGCTATGATGAGCTCTTTGTACCTAAGAAGATAGAAGACGCCTTACTGTGACACTTTAAGTGTAGATCTACTTAGGGGACACCAGCAGATGAGATGATTGGTTTGATGGGATTTAACACCACCTAGGGGCCGGGGTCGACATTTTCTGAGCATGTGGCAAAGGTGTTGGGACTCATCATTTGGGCACATGGCAAATTATGTGAGCCCTCCCAGGGGGGCCAACGTTTTTGCTTCTTGGATGCTGATCTGCCCAAAAGGGCCAACATCTCCCTGAAAATTCACGCCTCCTTTAGCTCATAATTATGACATTTTTAGCATTTAATGTGATAAACAGTATAATATTGTTAGTCACTTTGTCGGCTGTCTTAATGACCTATTTTATAATTAAAGGGTCATTTGATGATATAAAGAGAGGACGTTGCCTCCATTAGTTTTAAACATAACACAACCTACTCTCTTGTGAGAAACATTTTTAGTCTTTGTCTTGTATTTGGTTCTTGGAGTTGAGGCTCAATTGAGTTTTACACCTAGGTTTTGACCTTTAGGGTTTGAAAGGCTTTGTCTTTGCAACACTTTTCAAAATTTAGATTTATGTTTCTCTTGTGTTGTACTACTTTTAAGTTAAGGATTTTGAAAAGAGGGAGGTTAATGAGGCCTTGCTTACAAAACACCTAATGCCTCCTCCCAGGGGTTTTGAGTAGGTCCCTGCCATTGTAGCACCTTAGAGCCTAACTCTCTTGTCCTGAATTTAGATTCTCCTAAACTTTGTATTCTGTTCGACTCCATTATACCATACCTAGTCTAGAACTCCAAATATTGAGTCTATTGTGTTAAACAACTCTTTCAAACTCCTAAATTTGAAACCCTAACAAACCCTAAGGCTCTTACTGTCCCTAATTTGATGATGACGCCATGCCTAGTTTGAACATTTGGTCGGGTATAAAGAGGCCATGCTTAGTAATTTAACCCCTTCCTCTCTCGAGGCGTGGATTGGACAACCAATCTTGGAAAACCTTATAAACTTCCTATAGTGTCTTGCTAAACCCATAAAGGATCTCGATAACAAAACATCCTTTTGGGGTAGGCCAAGAGCAAAAGTGATAGGGGGTGAAGAAAAAGCTGCAACAAGCATACATAGATGTAATCCTTCACATAACTAAGAAAAAGAGAAAAATGGGTAAAAGTTGTGACAACATGCACAAAAGGCAATCCTTCAAGATCCCTTTTTGAAAGTTCAGAGAAACAAAATGATTTCCAACGCTTTGTTGTAGAAAAAATATAAAACAGTGTGTTTACCACTACTAAGACAAAAACCATCATTAGCTTATAAAACACTTCCTGAGAATAACATGTGCATTTAATTATGGACCATGGATATAAGCATTTGTCCTTGACATCTTTCAACAAATTGTTAGAATTTGTCCTCAACACATTTAAAAAATACTCCCACCTTTTTGTTAACTCAAAGTAGTTGGGCTTATTAGCAAAAGGATGTAACATTACATTGTATCTTTCAAAAGCAACTTCCATAGAAACATGTAATTTTGCTTTAAACAACAATTTAGAATCTCTGCGAGTTATTATTATAGACTAAAGATAAACACAAAGCAAGTTCAAAAAACAAATCAATATTTAAATAATCATCAATTACCACAAAGCATCAGATTGAAAATTTGCTCATAGAGGAATCGCGAGGGATTTTTTCAACTTTTCCACCTCAAGATATGCAGTAGAGTAAGACAGAAACTCAGATGCATGATCTTGTGCAACATAGCTCACAACCTTTGCAATCTTAGGGATTGCTACAACTTCATCTACTGTTATAAGCCTTATAAATTTCGCAGGATTTCCACCCCAAAGTTCACCAGAAGGAATTCTACGGCCTGGAGGAAGAACTGATCCAGCTTCCAAGATAGCATGTGCTTATACCAAGGAACCCTCCATGAGTACACAACATTCCCCTATAATGCTCTCAAATTCAATGTGACATAATCGTAGAAGACTGTATGCCCCAATTGTGACAAACCTATAAATAAATGTTTCTGCAGGAAGGCCTGAATTTTCCAAAAAAGGCAGTCCAACCAAATCAGTTAATCTAGAGGAGAAGCAAGTCAACAAAAATGTAGATATTCGCAATACTACATATAAGGATCACTTCCCACATACTGTAATGTCAATATATAATCCAGTTAGTGTGTTGGTAAGGTAACATCTGTCAAACTCATAAAGGTAGTTAACAAACGTGGTTGGCAGCCCCTAGGCCCTGGGTACAATCATGCCTCCATGGATTCAAACGATGAACAAAAAACATAACATAATAATAGTAGACAGAACAAAAACTCATGTATTTCCCTATTTACTAAGAAGAAGATTCCCTGGGAGCTACCCTACTGATAAATCCATGAATTGGGAATTTATTGACAAATATAAATCAGGTAATATCAGTGATTATAGACTGGCTAAAATTTGTCAGATTTTATAAACTAATGCAGTTATCACAAACCAAACTATAATAGTATGGATGCTTTCACAGAAAGACATTGATATTGTTTTTCTGGTTTATCACTGCGTGCTTTCTTTTGCAACCAACTCACTTCAAAGTAAGTAAACTCACCAATCATTCTCAGGGCAATGTGAAAGACCAACACAGATCTATCTTAACCCCGGATTTAATAAGCATCAAGAGAATCCAAAGAAAGAAAATTCTATAAATACTTAAAAGATCCAAGGTTGAGATGGAACTATGTTTATTTATTTTATTTAGATATTGATGTGTAGATAAATTTCATTGATCCATTTTGCAAAACGTCCACCTCATTATCTACCAAACTAACCTAGAAGAAAGCTAACGTCACTCTCTAGCAAGTAGGCTTGATGCAACACAACCTTTGCATGTGAGCATTAAATGATATTTAAAGCATTGTGTTAATTTAAAGGTTGTTTATCTACATTGATGCTATATCATTTCCAGTGTTATTGAGAAGTAATATTATAAGCCATAGTTATTTTTTGCAATCATTGACTTCGTCAATAATTACTGTTGTATGTGCTCATATATAATAAAGATAGTCATCAATTTATGAAGTACTAAGCACTGTGGCATATTTTAGCTTTATTGTTGCCTTGTCTCACAAACAGGTGCCTATTCTGTGGAATACCTTCTTTTTGACTATCTTCTTTGGCGGTAATCTGTGAAAGGGAAAACTTACCTTGATCCTTCAAAACCTTAGCCTTTCAAAACCCCAGATTGCCAGGGACGTCTCCCTTGGGATTAGCCACCC
>SNQJ01S0072841.1:20768-32347 GCA_010110895.2 Picea sitchensis | reverse complement strand
ATTATGTAAGAGGAAAGTATTATTATTCATGACCTTAGCTATTCTGAAAGGACCATACCATAAATTGTCAAAATTACTATGTTTAGACTTGTCCTCTCTTCTAGCATCCCACCTCAACACAATATATCCTTCTTGAAAAATATACTTTTTAGTCTTCTTATCAAAAGTTTCGTTAACCTTGTTCTGATAAATGAGAGGTTTTTGATGCAACTTTTCTCTATTCTATTGAACTTCTATGATCTGGAAAATCCTTCTTTGAATATCATTGGGCTCTTCTAACTGTTCTTGTAGAAATTTCAGAACAGGTAATCCGAGTTGAGTTGGAAATACAATGTATGTTCCATAAACCATTTGAAAAGGTGAATTTCTAATAGATTTATTAGTACTAATTCGATCAACCCATAAGGAAAACTTCAATTTTGAATCCCATGATCTCTTATTCTCTGTGAGCAATTTTTTAATGATCCTTATAAGGCTCTTATTGGAGGATTATGCTAATTCATTTCCTTGAGGATAGTAAGGAGTGGAGTGAACCAACTTGATGTTGTACTTATTATGAAACTCAACCATTGAGTTAGACTTGAAATCTTGGGCATTATCAGTAATCAACTTTCTAGGAAACCCAAATATCAAGAAAATATTTCCTTCAAGAAAAGTCATGATTACTTTATCTGTTGCATTTCGTGTTGGGATTGCTTCAATCCATTTGGTAAAGTAATTTGTGGTTGTGAGTATCCATTTGAGTTGTCCAAAACATGGAGGATGAATTTTTCCAATGAAATCCAAACCCCACTATTGAAAAGCTCCATGGGAAATGATGGGTTTTAGAGGCATAGACATAACTTTTTGTTTTCCTGCAAACTTTTGACATGGTTCACATTCCCTGACTTGAGAAAACACATCAAATAAAAATACAGGCCAGTAATAACCTGCTCTCAGTATTTTGAAAGTTGTGGCTTTCCAATGATGATGCCCCCCATAAACTCCTTTGTGTAAGTCATTGAAAATCTGTTTTTCTTCCTCTTCATCAACACATATCAGCAGAATTCCATTAGGATCTTTCCAAAACAGAAATTGATTGATGATGCAATACTTCACAGATTTAAGCTTAAGAGATATCAACTTGGATTTATCTAAATCAGGAGGATATTTAATACTTTGCAGAAAAGAACAATATCTTTGTACCATGGAGAAAAAATATATTTTCTACTTACCTTTGAATCAGTTTCTTCAGTCTATAATATTGAATTAATTGATCCGTTGAAGATGTAATGCAATCCAATTTCTTTACAATTTGATTATGTTAGTAATTTAGCATGTCCCTATCCTTTGATAAATTTAGTAGGCTTTATGACCATGTTATATTCCATAATCTTGGTTATCCATCTTCCCCTTTTTCCTTCACTATCCGGTTGAACCATATTTTCCTTGACAACACTACTTGGAACATATGCAATAATTTCAGAATGCAAGACATGGACTCTAAAAGACTTCAATGCTTTCACCATAGCATAGGCATGTTTCTCCGTGATATCATATTTTAATTATGAATCCCTTAAAGTCTTACTTAAGAAAGAGATAGGTTGTTCATACCCTTCATCATTTCTTTGCAATAGAACAAGAAGGATGGTATCTTCAGATGCAAATGAAAAAATCAGAAACTCTTTAGAGTAATTGGGATTGATGAGGACATGATCCTTAATTAAATATTACTTAATATTTTCAAATGATTCCTTTGCTTCAGGTATCCACTTAATCTATGCATTTTTCTTCAACATATCAATAATAAGCTTGATGATTTCTGCAAAATTGGGTATAAATCTTCTTAAAAAGTTGATTTTACCTATTAAGGATTGGATAGACTTCTTATTCTGGATGGCCTTTACCCTTTCAGGATCTATCTTGATTCCTTATGGCAAAATAATATGTCCTAAGAGTTTACCTTCCTCCATGGAAAAATGAGACTTTTTAGGGTTTAATGATATTTCATACCTTCATTTTTCAAATGTCTGCTTCAGATGTTTCAAGTGCTCATCATCAGAGATTGAGAACACAATAATTTCATCAAGATAAATAACCATATTTTTTTCTTTCTCACCAATGAATGTGATTTCCATGGCTCTTTGGAATGTTGCTTCAACATTCATGAGTCCAAAGGGCATTTTTCATACATGAAGGTGCCCCATGGAGTAGTAAAAATTGTCTTCTTTTTATCTTCTTCCATCACTGATATCTTATTATAACATGAATATCCATCAAGCATGGAGCTCCTTTGAGCCCCTACCACTCTTTGTAAAATATGATCCATTTTAGGTAATGTATAATTGTCCTTCAGAGAACACTTGTTCATATTTCTAAAGTCTACATAGAGCCTTATCTCTCCATTCTTTTTCCTGACAGGTACTAAATTTTCCACCCATTCTGAGTATCTAAATGGAACTATAATTTTGGAATTCAACAACCTTTTCATCTCTTTTTCAATTATGGGTAGCAACAATGGATTGAATTGTCTTGTTTTCTGCTTAAAAAGTTTGGATCCAGGTTTCAAAGGAATCTTATGTTGCATAATCTATGTGTCAAAAACCTTAAGGTCTTCATAAGACTAAGAAAAAACATCAACAAATTGTTTCATCAAAATTACATACCTATCCCTTTGTTTTTTTGGTAATTTCTTGGATAACTTCACCATTTTAGGATTTGAATCAGAGTTGATATCATAATCCACCACTTCTACCTCTTTTGCTTGAATAACAAACCTTTTATATACATCATTATGTTCAAATAATCTTTCAAGGGGACTAGGACCTTTGGTAAATGATATGTTTTCAACTCAAAATTTTTATGGTCAACAATGTGGTTTTGAAGAATATCAGCAGAATGGAATTCTACATCATCATTTTCATTTTATTGATCTATGGAAATGGAAAACAATTCATCAATGGTCTCTAAAAATAATTTAATCTCTTGATCGTATTTAAAAACCTGTCAATTTTTTATATTGTCTAGTATAGAAGGTTTGTGTCTTACCTCAACTTCAAATCTTAAATTTGGAAGTATTAGAGTTTTGAAATTACTAACTGCCAGAGATAGAGAATCTTCATGTTGATTCAAATTTCTATGTATAAAAGTGATATTGAGATCTAGGAAGAAATTCTCAACAAAATCCCACACTTGATTTATATATTGTTTTAACCTTTGTTGTTTGGCCTGGTATATATTCTTGAGTTGTTGAATGATTAACTCTAAATCCCCCAAAACTGAAAGTTGATCAATGCCCATATCCTTAACATCTTTGAATCCTAGAAAAAGAGCCTCATATTCATTGATGTTGTTTGTTGTGTCAAATTCCAGCTTGTATGACAGAGGAATGACTTCTTTAGAAGGAGAGATGAAAACAATTCCAACCCCATAAACTTATTTAGAACATGAACCATCAAAGAACATCTTCCATACTGAATTTTTTTTATTTTTCTCTTTTGCAGGTGTAACCTTCCTCACTAATGCTTCGGTTGTTTTATCACTGATGTGAAAAATGGAAGAACCAAGTTCATCTTCAACTGCATATATGGGATGATTAATGGGGTTTTCATGATCACTAACCANATTTCCTTGACAACACTACTTGGAACATATGCAATAATCTCATAATGCAAGACATAGACTCTAAAAGAATTCAATGCTTTCACCAGAGCATAGGAGTGTTTCTCCATGATATAATATTTTAATTCTGAAACCCTTAAAGTCTTAATGAAGAAAGATATAGGTTGTTCATACCCTTCATCATTTCTTTGCAAGAGAACAACAACGATGATATCTTCATATGCAAATGAAAAAATCAGAAACTCTTTGGAGTAAATAGGACTAATGATGACATGAGCATTAATTAAAGATTGCTTAATCTTTTCAAATGATTCATTTTCTTTAGGTATCCACTTGATCTATGCATATTTCTTCAACATATCAGTAATAAGCTTGATGATTTATGAAAAATTGGGTATAAATCTTCTTAAAAAGTTTATTTTACCTATGAAGGATTGTATATACTTCTTATTCCTTGGAATGTCTATCTTCTGGATGGCCTTTACCCTTTCAGGAACTATCTTGATTCCTTCTGGTGAAACAATATGTCCTAAGAGTTTACCTTCCTCCATGGAAAAATAAGATTTTTAGGGTTTAATGATATGCGATACCTTCTGCATTTCTCCAATGTCTGCTTCAGATGCTGCAAGTGCTCATCATTAGAGGTTGAGAACACAATAATTCATCAAGATAAATAACCATAAAATTTTCTTTCTCACCAATGAATGAGATGCCCATGGCTCTCTGGAATGTTGCTCCAGTATTCATGAGCCCAAAGGGCATTTTTTCATACATGAAGGTGCCCTAGGGAGTAGTAAAAGCTATATTATTTTTACATTCTTCCATCACTGATATTTGATTATAGCCTGAATATCCATTAAGCATGGATATCCTTTGAACCCCTACCACTCTTTGTAAAATATTATCCATTTTAGGTAATGTATAATTTTCCTTCAGAGAATACCTATTCAGATTTATAAAGTCTACACAGAGCCTTATCTCTCCATTATTTTTCCTGACATGAACTAAATTTTCCACCCATTCTGAGTATCTTAATGGCACTATAATTTTTCCATTCAACAACCTTTTCATCTCTTTTTCAATTATGGGTAGCAACAATGGATTTAATTGTCTTTTTTTCTTCTTAAAAGGTTTGGATCTAGGCTTCAAAGGAATCTTAYGCTGCATAATCTCTGTGTCAAAAACCTTGAGGTGTTCATAAGACCAAGCAAACACATCAACAAATTGTTTCATCAAATTTACATACCTATCCCTCTATTTTTCTGGTAATTTCTTGGATAACTTCACCATTTTTGAATTTGAATYAGAGCTAATATCACAATACACCACTTCTTCCTTTTTTGTTTGRATAMAAAATCTTTTAGATACATCATTATGATCAAATAATATTTCAAGAGGAACTAGGCCCTTTGGTAAATGATTGGTTTTCAACTCAATAATTTTATGGCCAACAATGTTGTTTTGAAGAATATCAGCATAATGGACTTCTACATCATCATTTTCATTTTCTTGATCTATGGAAATGGAAGAAAATTCATCAATGGTATCTAAAAATATTTTAATCTCCTGATCATCATTAAAAACCTACCAATTTTTGATATTGTCTAGAATAGAAGGTCTGTGTCTTACCTCAACTTCAAATCTTAAATTTGGAAGTATCGGAGTTTTGAAATTACTAGCTGCAAGAGCTACAGAATTTGCCCGTTGATTCAAAATTCTCAGTATTAAAGTTATATTGAAAGCCAGGAAGAAATTCTCAACAAAATCCCACACTTCATTTCTATATTGTTTTAACCTTTGTTGTTTGGCCTGGTAGATATTCTTGAGTTGATGAATGATTTACTCTGAATCCCCAAAAATTGAAAGTTGATCAATGCCCATATCCTTATCAACTTTCAATCCCAACAAAAGAGCCCCATATTGACTGATGTTGTTTGTTGTGTCAAATTCCAACTTGTATGATATAGGAATGACTTCATTAGAAGGAGAGATGAAAACAATTCCAACCCCATAACCTTCTTTACTGGATCCTGATTTTGTTGGAGCATTCGTCTTTTTGCTTGAACAAATGTGTCCACCTTTGATTCATTTTCTTTGGATTTGAGATCATACATTTTCCTTTTGGGTTCCTTATGAGAAATATCTTCATCATATTCTTCCTCAAAATAATTCAATATAAGGGCATCCTCATATTCTTGTTGTGTCACATGAGTGGGAGGTAATTCTGTATCATGTAAATGAACTGTGGAATCCTCCTCAGTATCATCAATTTCTTCAACATCTTCCACTGCATTGTTTTGAAAAGGAGGCAAAACCCTATGATCGTCTTGATTTCTTCTCTCCCTTGGGAAAATTTGAGGAACATTGTTAGGCCTTCTGAATTGATTGGAATTTCTATATCCACCTTCCTGTGTAGGTCTGCTATGTTGCTTTGTTTCCATCTTCAGCCTAGATATTTTAGATGTTAAGGTTTTCAACATTTTGGCTATTTCATCAATCTTTGAATCAGATTTTGTATGAGAAGAAGATGAAAGTTCTTCTCTCTATTTTTTCTTGTCTCTATCATTCTTTGATTTCAATCTATTTGCTGCCAATATATTCGATTCTACCTTAATGACTTCTTCCTGGATTAAAATCAAAGTGACAGACCTTCTTTCTCTCAACAAAAGAGAAAACTCAACATCAAAAGCATTGGGACAAGTAATTTTGGTAGATGTTTTTGTGGGTTTGTTTTCATATGGAATCTTACTATACATTTTATTGAATCTTTTGGTAAAATCTGGTACAGATTCTCCTTGTTTCCTTTTCAAAGAACCAAATTTAGTAATATAATATAAGTAATCTTTCTGATCTCCCCAATGTCTAAAAAAGGTATCATCTAGTGCATCAATATCCACAATAGAATTAGGAGGGCGACTTTTGAACCATTTCCTTGCTTCCCCATCTAAACTATAATTAAAAAGTCTCATCCAAACATTTGCATGCTCCACATTAAAATTATCTGCAAAACTATAGAAATAATTCAAGTCCTCTTCAACAATGACCTCTCCCTCTCCATTAAATCTTGGAAAATACTTAATATAATAATTTGGTGGGAAAGCATACAATACTTGTGGTAAAATCAATGGTGCATATCTTGTTGCAACAATTGCACCCATCTTGTTTACAACCATATTTGTCACAACTGGCGTTTGAACTTTAGGAATAGAAAAAAATTGAGATATAAAAAGGGAAACAATCCCTTGGGTAGAAGAACTTGGTTGAGCTGATGTAGGTTTATGATATTTAATTGATGAGATCAAAGGTTTCTTTTCTGAATTAAGATGGGAGGAAGGTTCCAGAAACAAAGGATTTTCAAAGGATCGAAATTGTGGTTTAGATTCTTCAGAAGAATTGGATAGAGGTGATGAAGATAAACGTTGATCATGATCACGTTCAATATCTCTGGTAAAATCCATCAAAGATCCAACTATAGATAAGGTGTTTGTTTTTTCTTCTTCAAAAATCTCAGAGAATTATTTCCATTGTTCTAAATTCAATTTAGAAATAGTTGAAGGAAAAGATACAACTGAAGGTTGAACAATAGGTTTTGTTTCAATTTAAGGTACAACTTATACATCTAGATATTTATCAATAGATTTAGAAGACTGTCCTTGAGTACTTGTAGAAGAAGGCTTATTAGATATTTATCAATAGATTTAGAAGACTATCCTTGAGTACTTGTAGAAGAAGGCTTATCTTTTGAAGAAGAGGACCGTCCTTGAGTACCTTTAGATTTTCTTAATAACTTTTCAGGACCAGACACTGCTAGAATAAGTTTAGGATCCGGGTTTCTTCTAGTCACCTATTTATTTGTAGATGATGGTACGTTTAGAGGAGTTTTAATTCCTTTAACTTCTCTTTTAGGAGCTAGAACTACTGCAGAGGAGTCACCAGTTGAATAATAGAAAATCACACATAAATTTCTAAATTCTTGTCCACCATCAAGATTTAGATCCTATCTTTGTCGTTCTCCCAGGGAAAAATACTTCGTGTCTCTGTCCTCGATAATGGCACCAAAATATTTTAGTCCCTAAAGTTGCACTTGACTGTGAGAGGGCCAGTTAGGACATCATCAAGTTATTGCAATGGTTTTATGAATAAATATTTGTAATGAGTTTTTGAAATGGTTTGAAGGTTGGGTGAAAGATAATATAATAGTATCAAACTCAAAAAGGCAAGAGCAAATTCATATCTCACTGACTTAGTAAATGGTATTCAATCCAATGATCGGATGGAAAAGTAATATGAAATATAAAGAAGTATGTAAGCTTTCAATTTTTCCACTCACATATGAAACTCTTTATCCCAAATATCATTCAATAAGCAAGAGAAAAGTACTTGAAAACAAATCTGATTATGAACAAGCAAACAATAAAGTCTTCACTGGCTTACTCACAAACAAGATACATCATATGCTTAGAAAAATATTAACATGCATTCAATTAAGAAGAAGATAGAAATATAGACAAGAATATAAATCTAACCATCATATATCCTTTTCCATTTAGTATCAAAATGTAAAAGTTATTTGTCTTACAATGTCTTCTAAAAAATGGCTAATGGTTCCCAACCAATCAACCTCCCATTCTGTCAATTAGATCTCCTTTTAAACACAACAATTAGTTTACAGAGATCCTACTTTCTATATTATAGTTTAGATAATATCCTATATTATAGATAAAATTTAGGAGATATATCCTCTCATGCCGATAATTCGAGTCTTTACAACCTAGTCTTCAGATAATTAACTTGAATGTAGACTAGTTTCTGATCTGATGAGATATTTAGATCTCACAAAGTAAGGAGTGGATCTGATGCTGAGTTGGTCCTCCAAGATGGCCTAAATAATAGTCACTCCTTCTGTGATAAACATAATATTTATCTATTTGGAAATACCTTGTCACTCTGTACCTCATAATATTTTTTTTCAAAATCTTAGCATAGGTATTTTTGTATTCATCAAAAAGTCAAAAACTTTAGGATGCTTTGGATTTGAAACCTTCACTGTATGATAGTGGCAAAATATTTGGTATTCCTTTGTTTCAGCTTAGTTTTCAAAACCACATTATGCCAATACAATTTGATGTTTGCCTCCCTTACCTCTTTGAGCAAGGCTTGTTTATCTTTCTTCTTCTTTTTAAGTTTTTGCAACTTTTCCTGCTGCTTATCATTCCATTGTTTTATCATACACTTTTCTTGCTTCAGCTACAAGATTATGGTTTGCAATTCTTTCACCCCGTATTTTTCATCTCTTATTTCGATTCATAATTTTGAATGTTCTTCAACTAGAGCAGGTCGATTCAGATCAATAGAAAACCTGTGATTTTTGAATTTTAATCCATAGTTATGATCTTTTGAAGATGAACCACCGACAATATCTTCCGCTTCAACATTTTCTAATATCTTCATCTCCTGAATATCTTGCAACTCTTCTGTCTCTAGAAAATAATCGAATTCTGGTTTGATCTCAACATCCACTGGATTGTCTTCAAGATCTATCGAATGGCCCTTTTTCAGAGAGGACTTGGGTAAAGTTTTGGAGTTTAGAATTATCTTTTTGGCTACTCTGGTCAAATGCCTCATTGGATTCTCTGATATTTGTTTACCCTTCTCATCTTTTCTCCGTTTCTCCACAATATCATTGTCAAAATATTCATCTTTAGGTTCCAATTTAACCCTTTTCCACTTGTGTGAAGAAGTTACAAGTCATTGTCCCTTTTCCTCCTCTGTACTTTCCACTATGTCATCATCAATGGAAATCATATTTTATTTCTTAATAGAAGGATTGAATAGGGCCTTTGAATTCAATCTCAACTTATTTTTTGCCGTGGTTTTAGATCTGCTAGGATAATTCACCACTGGTTTATTTTTCCTTGTCTTTCTCAATTCCTTACCTTTATCATCTACAACAAGGTCCTCTTGTTTCTGCATGGATTGTTTAATCTTATTATTTTTTGATCCTTTGACATGGATTCCTTTGTAGTCCTCAGGATCATATTTTGGAACAAGTAACTCATCTAGAGTTTGAATATCCAATTCCTACTTTGTTTTTTGTTTCTTTTTCTGTGTTCTGGTGATCTTGGCTACAAGGAAAACTTTATTTAAATCCTTTGTCTCCTTCTATAAATACAACTTCCTTTTGCTGGATTAGGTTACTCTCACTACATGGGAATTCTCTTTCACTGTAACATCATGGGTTTTAGGAACCTTCTTTTCCTTTTTACATTTATGCTCTAGAGAAGTTTTATGCTTTGGTCTCTGTTCTTCAAGTTTAAGAGATTCAATTAACCAGTCCCAAGATCAAAATACTTCTCCCAAAGCATGCATAACAAGGGTTTTGATCAGTCTTTGGTGAAAGAGACTTTAACTAGCAGTTGCAGGGTGGGTCTGTATCCTTTTAGACATCTTTGATAAGCTCTTTAATAAAAAGAAAGACAAATACAAAGGAATATCACCGTTTAAATGCATAAACAACCTAATATGATAAATATGGACAAGGGGAAATAACCCTTCACATGTAATTTACTTGCGAATAGCCATTAAAGTAATCCACCATTCTTTCTTGATCCATCTCTGTGGGATACCCTAACTCCAGTTAGGGGTTTGGCGTCCTGGAAGTAAAAACTGATTTACAATTTCCATAGGCATCTCCTCCTTCTTCCACTATCTTTATCCATGCACATATAACCTACATACAGTACCAATTGAGTGTTCTATCACATGTATCTGAAATTTACCCACCAATGTTACGATTGATGGCATTATTGATTATGTGTTGTCATTGATGGCAACATGAGTCCAACATGTACAATAATCATAAGAAGAGGAAGATCACCTTGTGGCAGAAGTAATTCGTGATCACTTTTGATCACGATAGGATCAACATTGATCCTATGACTCTAAATATCAAGAGAGGTAGCATGCAAAGAATCCATGTACAAAAGAAGTAATGAAGCACGAGGAATTAAGATCTCAGGAGAGTTAACGAATGAAGATCAAAGTATAAAGGAATTCACAAACAATTATTAAAATATCAAGAGAAATAATGATGAACATATCATAAGAAATAACGTTAATCAAGGTTCAGAAGAGATGACACACATGAGACGTTCATTCTTATTTCGGGACAATCGAATATCGTTAGATCGAGGTGAATTCGAAGGTTGGGAAGGATTAAAATCTCAACCATCATATCTGAAGAAGGATATTCAGATGGTTTCCCAACCGTTTGATCAATATTTTATCTAGAGTTAAGTATTAGCCGTTGATTGAGAATAGAAAAGGGGAACCATTAGATCAACAACAGTCAACTCTGGCGGTGACTACTCCAGAGAAAATAATCTCAGAATGGGTAAGATTACCTGAAGTCCGAAGTCCCGAAGTGGACATGAGTCGTCTGATCCAAGTAACGCTTCAGATAATATACCAACCATTGGATCAATTTTAGTGGAAAGACAGATTAAGCCACAAAGTGTCACAGAGTAGACGCAAGCCATTTGATCCAAGGAACACTTCGAGTAATATCCTAACCATCAGATCAAGGAAAGTAGAAGGATAGGATAAACAAGGAAAAATGCTTGAGATCTTGAATACCTGAATTCTCGATAGTTGTTGGATCGAGTTAATCCTTTTTGGGTTAAAGAAGGACCATTAGATCTAGAGAATACATGATTACTGTTGGATCATGATAGCGGTCAACTTTAATGCTGACCACTTCGACGAGATGGGTTGAGAACATGTAAATTCACTTGAAGGCCGAAGTTCTTAAGTCATGAAGAGAAGACACATAGCACACACATCAGGAGATCCATGTAAGTAGACCATGTTAGCAAGGACACGTGGCACAATAAAATAATGACAAGTGTCAAGATAAATTTGGAATTTCAGGTATGTGTAAGTTACGAATCTAAGTCACACGTGGAAACCACTTAGTTAGT
>SNQJ01S0072841.1:0-15547 GCA_010110895.2 Picea sitchensis | reverse complement strand
CTTTAAGAAAAAGACCCTAAAATAAAAATAAAAATTTAAACAAAAACCCACTTAAGTAATAGTTTAGTCTTCATAAAATTCTTGGGGTAAATGAAGAGAGTAAGAATTTAATTAAAAATAGTGGATTTAAAAATTTCAAAGAATAAATTATTCATTAACTTGTGGAAGTACAAAGATATTAAATTAATAATAAAAGGGAAAGATTTAATAACGCAACTTCCATTTTGGGCTTTAATAAAAAGGGGAAAGAAGGGAATAATAAGAATTAGGAAACTAAGTAATGGAGGAAACTTAATAAAGGAAAGATGGGAACTTATGGTAAAAAGTAAGGTCAACATAGTAAGGAATCTGCAATTAAGAACCTGCTAATCTGAGATAATTTAGTAACATTTTCTTTTAGGAAAGTATTTAAAACATGTAAGGGGATCTAGGGACACCTAGGAGTAAATTTAGGAGCGACTCTAGGTGGGTGAGGGATTTGAGACAATTAATAAATTTAAAGAAAATATTATGGGAGAAGAGAGGGGGATGGACGACACTTGTGCGATGGAGAATATTAAGAATATTTTATTGAAACTTAATTTAAAATGTGAATTAGGAAAGTTGGTGGGTCTCAAAAATCTATAAAATAAAAGGGAGATGAGGAAGAAAGGGATCAACTGTTAGCATAACGTTACGTTGCCGGATTTGTGACTTGATTGATTACTTGTGAGGAGTTGGGATTTTCCAGCTCGGATTGGAGCGGTAGCTCGGCCTTGCGAGGCGAGCTGGGAAGCTAGACTTACCATCTGGATCTTGCATGGCCCCTTTGCGGCTCGGGGGGCTAAGGGGGAAGTAGAGTACCCCTAGCGATTGGCTTGGAGGTACCGGTGAGGTCTCTACGGTCGGCGAGCGGGGGCAGCACGGAGCGTGGGATGTCATCCGAAGTAGGCGAAAGGAAACAGTATGATTTTTATTTCTGGTAGAGTAGAAAGCATTTGGATATATGGTTAGATATGCATGTGTTTTAAATGGGTAAACTGATTTTTAGTTTCATGACTGAAATTTTTATATAGCTTGGCTGAATGATTGTTGATTGATTTATGTGACCTTCCTTGGATCTATGCATTCTCCTACCGTGCCTTACATTTTTATAATTGTCTATGATGGACCTCATGCTTGAGCTTTAACATGGAGACAAAATTTTTGTGCTGCTGTCGGGTTAGAAAAATAGTGGATTACTCTACGTTTTCAGATGATTTCTCTGCACTCTATCTCTGCGATTTCTGGGTATGACCTTTGCGATTTATTGTTAAACCTTGGCA
Organism: Picea sitchensis; assembly: GCA_010110895.2. Taxonomy (NCBI): domain Eukaryota; kingdom Viridiplantae; phylum Streptophyta; class Pinopsida; order Pinales; family Pinaceae; genus Picea; species Picea sitchensis. Next base: position 14,243 of record SNQJ01S0072841.1, on the reverse strand, counting down.
CTTGCTGGATATCGTCTCTGCAATTTTCTGTGGGCGAATTCATTCTCTGATATTTTCTGTGGGCGATACATTCTCTGTGGGCGTTTTTATGTTCTCTGTGGGTGAATTCATTTGACTGTGGGAGTTTTCCTTATTTACTGTGGGCATTTCGTTTTATAAGTTACTTTCATTTCATTTTATAAATTACTGTCATTCGTTTTTGTAAATTACTGTCATTTCGTTTTGTAAATTACTGGCAATTCGTTTTTGGGCATTTCGTCTTCTATTAGTGTGGGCATCTATTACAGTGTGCGTTTTTATTACTGTGTGCGTTTTTATTTCAGTGTGTGTTTGTATTACAGAGGGGGCATCTATGTATTACAGTGTGCATTTGTTTATTTCAGTGTGCATTTTTATTACAGTGTGCGTTTTTATTACAGTGTGTGTGTTTATGTATTACAGTGTGCATTTTTATTTCAGAGTGGGCATCTATTTATTACAGCGTGCATTACCTCCGCGATCTACTCCCAACCCTTTAATGTTGTCCGATGGCCATTAGATTTAAATGTTTTCCCTTTAAAAAAGAATCCTTTATGGTTATGAAAATAATTGACCAGGTTGTGCGATTATCCATCTGGTCAGTCACTTTACGTATGGCCTTTACTCATCCAGATGGATACCTTCTTCAGTTCGATACCTTATACAGTCCATTTATAGTTTGATACCTTCTTATGCCTTGAACCGTGCCCAAAAACCAAGGAAGGGGATAATCCTAAATTGATTATAATCTTGAATTTTCCTTGTTGCTGTACTCTCTCCCACTATATATACTGCCCCCACTTCTTCGCCTTAGTTAGTCGATAGTGCCCTTTTATAGGACCTTATTATTTCTGCCAGGTTATAGGTGTGCTGAAAAGCACAAGAACCCTTTAAGAGTAGATTTGGTAACGGTCTACTAATTGGAAATTTGAGTAAATGGATAATTGACAGGTGTTTATTTTAATCGCACCATCACTGTATGGACGGTCTTGGGGTAGTGACTTCGTCTGCCACTAAGGGGTTATTTTGGAACTTACCAATGGTTTAATAATCGAATTCTGTCAACTTAAGAAGAATTATCATAATCATTACTTTCCAGATTTGTTATTATTCTTATTATTGTTAAATTGTTATTTTATTATCATTCGTCATTTGTTGGTTTAATAATCGAACTCTGTCCACTTAAAAAATAATTATCATGAACATTACTTTTCAGATTGTTATTTTCTTTATTATTGTTAAATTGTTATTTTATTATTATTTCATCATTTGTTATTTAAATTTCACTGCCAAATTTAGTTCAACAAAGAAGAAGAAAAATATATATTTTTCTATAGCATGAATAAATATTAATCGTGACACCTTATAATTTTCAATATAACAAGTTACTTTAGTTAGCATTGGTTCAATGGAAGTAAATGGCCTAGAAACTGAGATAGGGTTAAAATTTAACTGCCCAACTAGAATTTTGGTAATTATTAAAGTGGGAGTGGAAAATTGTCGAGGGCATGGTTAACTCACCTTGAAAGAACTGTTGCATTTAGTTTCCAGTGCTAAACGACTTAGTTATAATGTTATTCATTCTAGTTAGCCTACAAATGATGTTATTTGTTTCTAACCCTGGGAGAAGTGCTGACCGGCGTAATTGATTTCAATGAATGATGATATGTATGGTGCCTTGAGGAAGGAAAAAAAAAAGGGATTACCATTGCATCTTGAATTAAAATAAGGTTAATTTCTTTGCGCTTGCCCTTATTTCATTTCATGATGGAATTAGTAATCAACCTCTTTCACTGTGGAATTCATGGGTTGTGTGTTGATTCATAGGACTTATCGCGCAACGATCATCGTTGATGTTCGTTGATTTAGCGTTTCATTTGCTTGGTCTGTTGTGTCGGGCGGGATGTAGACACCTCCATGTTCCTCAGAACAGTCACTAGCCCTGAGACCTTAAATGGTTAAAATCGATGGGAACCTGGGCTTGAGCGTTGCTTATGTGTCTTAGAGGTCCTAACCATTGCAGGGTAGGATGGATGGGTAGTCAGTTTGACTTATTTCTGAGTGATCGTCGTTAATGCATGCAGTTGCCTGTGGTACGTCGTATGCCGTCTTGTTGTGTTCGTCTTGATTGCGTCTTGTTCGTCGTCGAGTTACTAGTTTCTTCCTGAGCAGTTGGCCAGGAGTCTATCTGACATTCTCTCTCTCCGGAGCAGAGAACTAAGATTAAACGCCCTGCTTTCCTGTGCAGAAATAGTAAAATCTACTATTATGGATTCTTCCTTATGTCTATGGTCGTTTAATGCTTGCAGTTACTTGTTGTGCACCTTATGTCTTCTTGTGGTGATCATCATGGTTGTGTCTTGTTAGTCGTCGGGTGGCGACATAGAGTCAAGTGTGTCTGTTTCCTTTCTACACACGCGCACACACTTTAAAAAAAAAATAAAAAAATTGCACCTGTTATCAGAGTTGTTGTCGTGAGTGTGGAGGATGCTACATAAAATCAATCGTGCATATCTTTTTGCAACAATTGCATCCATCCTGTTTATAGCCATATTTGTCACAATTGGTGTTTGAACTTTAGGAATAGAAAAAAATTGAGATATAGAAAGGGAATCAGTCCCTTGGGTAGAAGAACTTGGTTGACTTGATGTAGGTTTATGATCTTCAATTGATGATATTATAGGTTTATTTTATGAATGATGGGAGGAAGGTTCCATAAAGAAAGGATTTTCAAAAGATCAAAATTGTGGCTTAGCTTCTACAAAAGAACTGGATTGAGGAGATGAAGACAAAAGTGTATCAAGATCAATTTTAGTATCTATGGTAAAATCTCTCAAAGATCCAACTATAGATAAGGTGTTTGTTTGTTCTTCTTCAATAAGCTCAGAGAATAATTTCCATTGTTCTAAATTCAATTCAGAAATAGTTGAAGGAAAAGATACAGCTGAAGGTTGAACAATAGGTTTTGTTTCAATTTAAGGTAAAACTTCTACATCTATATATTTATCAACAGTTTTAGAATATTTCCCTTGAGTTCTTGTAGAAGAAGGCTTATCTTTTGAAGAAGAGGATTGTACTTGAGTACTTTTAGATTTTCTTAATAACTTTTTAGAATCAGACACTACTAGAACAAGTTTAGGATCTGGGTTTATTTTGGTCATTTGTTTCTTTGTATATGATGATAAGATTAGAGGAGGTTTAAGTCCTTTAAATTCTCTTTTAGGAGCCATAACTACTGTAGAGTATTCGCCAGGTGAATAATATACAGTCACACATCAATGTCTAAATTTTTGTCCACTATCAAGATTTAGATCTTATCTTTGTCATTCTCCTAGGGAAACATACTTTGTGTCTCCATTCCCAGAAACGGCACCAAAATATTTTAGTCCCTAAAGTTTCACTTGACTATGAGAGGGAAATCTAGGGCATCATCAATTTATTACAATGGTTTTATGAATAAATATTTTTAATGAATTTTTGAAATGGTTTGAAGGTTGGGTCAAAGATAATATAATAGTATCAAACTCAAATAGGCAAGATAAAATTCACATCTCACTGACTTAGTAAATGGTATTCAATCCTATGATCAGATGGAAAAGTAATATGAAAGATAAAGAAGTATGTGTTAGCACTCTGTAATTTGCCCAAGGCTGAAAAGGCAATCACAGAGGCAACATCAGAACCGCTTCGAGTCTTGGATCTAGCCCTCCAAGACTCAGAGAGGGATCTCTCTGTATGATGTAGCTTTGTTTTAACTTTAGATATTAGGCTAGTTAATGAAAACAGGTGTGTTTTGTTGTAAAAGGGTTTGTAAATTGGTTGAGGCAGCTTACACATCCATTGGGCTATGGGGTCTGTAATTAATTAGGAATGAAATACAACTAGAAATGACAAAGAAAACTCCGCGAGTGAGATAACAAGCTCCCAGCGGATCTTTAATAATTTTAAGTGATGGACAGAGGAAAAGATAAAGGAAACAACTCCAACTAACAAGCATAGAATCTCTTAGTTGAAGATATTTAGAAGATGAACATTTAGAATCTTGAATCGGAATCGAATTATCGGGGATAAAATCACGAGGACATAGCGCTATTCATAAATATTAGTTTCAGAAACCACGGTGGATTTACATAGCAAGAAACATTCTTGAAATCACATCACGGTAAACAGGAATCCCGTAAAGAGCCTCTTTCATTAATGGCGGATCTATTCAAAAATGTTACATTTCGGTAGCCTCCGGTGAAGATCCAACCCTATTACATTAAAAATCATCTCAATATATAAGATACATCTCTTCATCAAGTTTCGACAGTTGGTTCAACTGTCTCGGCCGAAAACTCCTCCATCAAATTGAGGAGTTTACGGTATTTATGAAAAATGGACCGTTTTTCTGCTAAACAGGGGTCTGTTCAGACGTTATTCTCTCTTAAAATATGACACATGGGAGAAAAATGAAAGAGATTCGTATGCTTATGGGCATGTTATGGACAAAACCTCCTTCGGTTTCACAAAATTCAACTCCATCTGGCCATTAGGAAGCTCCTGCAAAATTGGGACTGAAACTGAAAATGGCAAATATGGAAAAATAGGCCCCAGAGATGCCTTCGAACTGCTCTGCTCGTAACTCCGTTACAAAAACAGAAAAAGGGTTTGTTCCTCATCACATTCTGACCAAAAACCTCTCTCAGATTTTAAAATTGTTTGCTCAAGATCTCCGTCGGAAGAAGACATAGGTAAAAATGAAAATGTAGAAAATGAAAATGGGTTTTAGGCGGGAAAAATCTACAGTTTACTCGTTAAATGGAGACTGCTTTCGGGGATCCAGGGTGACTCAGAGCGATAGGTCGAGGTTAGACGGTGTAGACCCGTTGGAATTTGTATGGGTTTTAATATGACATCGGAACCCCCCTCGTTAAAAATCGGACTCACGGGGGGGTCTGAGATGGAATATGGATTGTGGATTAAATTAAGGGTATAAGATGAGGGGCGCGGGAGTGTGAAGGTGTATGTGGGTATAGTGGAGAATGGGGGGAGTGGGTGAGTGGAGGATGAGGGGGATGGCAGGGGAGATGGTAGTGGAGTGGGGTAAGTGGGGATGGGGAGTGAGTGGAGTGGGGTAGGTTGGGTGGGAATGGGATACGTAGGACTTAGGTTAATTTATTTTAGTTTACAGCTCTTATTTTTTTGTTTTATGTTTTGTTATATATTTTTTATGTTTTTTTTAAATGTTTTTATATATTGATATTTAAAAAAAAAAAAAAAAAAAAAAAATTTATTTTAATATTATTTTAATATAATTTTTTATTATATTCCCTTTTTTATTTTAAATACAATTTAATACTTTTACTTTTAATGTTTTAATATTTTATTTATTTAATTTTTTTATAAATTTTTTATATATGTTTTTATTTTAATTTAAAATTAACTCTAACTTTTAACTTAGTTACTAACTTGAGTAATAATTAATTAATTAAAATTAATTAATGATTCCAATTAATAATTTTAAATAGTCATATTAATTAATTTAGACATAGACTAACCTTGTTACTAACATTTTGTTTATCCTAAGTACATTTACGCAGGGATAGAAGGCAGGATAATGGAGGGCCAGGGGGAGGGATACATTGGGATGAAGGATCTGTGGTGAGTGATGGAGGATTGAGGCGACAAAGAGTGGAAGGGAGGAAGCGGAATCACACAGGCTATGCTTCGTGAAAGCGAAAACATATACGAGATAGATATATATATTAGTGGAAGGCAGTTCCATAATTCTGGGGGAATTTGATATAGGGTGGCTCCATCACGGGGATGGCGAGCTTCTTCGAGGAGGTGTCAAGAACCACAGGACTTGAACATGTAGACCAGAGCTTCCTCTATTGGGCTGATCCCAAAACTTGATTCTGCAACCTGTAGGCTGTTTTGATCTTACCAGCTGGAATGAAAACAAATGAGTATTTATTTGAAAAGAGATGCCGATGTAGGCTTATTCATTCTCCTACCTACCTACCCTACTGCAACCATTACCCATCTAGGTAACGGAAAAATGCCAATGGAACAATCCGGTGATCGATTGAGGTGGGTTTGTTCTCTACCGAGTCTATATGATGAAAATCAGGAAATGAGTGTTACTGGGTAGCGAGGAGTAACTTCCACCCTTTCCCTTGCATGAATTTGATCAACCCAATAGACAATAGGAGAAGAAACATGACAACAAAAAATATCACATTATTAAAAATTTACATCCCATATAGGCATCTGGGATCAGTATAGGTTTGGGCCATCTTTTGGTTTTCAACCTCAAACAATTCAGCATCAAGACTCGATTTTTCAGCTATGTATTATGTGTCTTTCAATACTTCCTCATCCACAGTATGGATACTCACGATGGTTTACGAAATGATGCCTCGGTTATACTTGAGGAAGACATAAGATCTGATTGCATGACCATGTCAGTATCATAACAGCTCTTTATTTCATGAGTGGAGAATGAAGAATAATTTTAGCCACACATGCCCTTCTAACGGTCATTAGTGGATCACGAAAAGGTAGAGCAAGGACTGCCGCATTGACTCAAATGAAATGTCCTACTTGTTTCTGTATTAGTGCTGAAAACACTTGTCTAAGAGTCTCCTTCAAAACTTGAAATGATTTAAAACACAATGGCACATAGTTCTTTTGAATTAAATCATAATTTGTCGGGCTCTATGCATTCATCAATAATTTGAAAATTGAAGGAGGGAAGGTGTTGCGGTTCTGGGTTTAGGATAACCTCCATATCCTCAATGGTATCATCAATTGATTGGTGAGAAGAATTTTGGTCTTAGAGTGTCTACAAGTAGCCTAGGATCGCTGCGAGGAATTGAAGAGATGAAACATGGAGCCAGTGAGTTGTTTTGCTTTGATATTTTCTGCACATTCCTTATTGTTGTCATGACTTTTGTGTAATGGCTGATTTTCATATCTGAACCATAAATCATCTTCTTCCTGCCAAAAACATGCTACTGGTTTCTCTGAACAGTCAACCTCTGTTTCATCTTCATGATCATCATCATATTGATCCCATTTGGATTGTCCACCCAAGTGGGAATGTCGTCAAACATGCACATCATATCGGTTGTTTGTTCCTGCAAGTTGAGATGGGCTTCATCTTTGACTGTGCCATGAATTGAATATATGAAAGAATTATTATCCAAACCATGGTACCAAAGGGAGTCACGACAACATGTTTGGGAACTGTGACACTTTCTTTCTCGAAATCAAGGGACCATGATGTCTTTGGACAGCAAAGCTCCTCTTTCACATTGATCTTCTGCATCAGCTTTTTCATGGTACTGGCCAAAATCTCCCATTTGGCTTATGATGACTTAATTTGCTCTCTTTCTTTGTCCTTTAAAAGCTGCATGACCTCTTGATCGACAAGTTGGTCTCCACATCAACTGCAGTTTTCTGCATTTCTTCAAGGTTTGGAGTTTCATTTCCTCTTTCCTTGAAATATCATCCTAGGGATCGAGAATAGGTAGGCGAGATCACAGGAGGTGTATATATCAGTAATTGTCGCATGATATGCACGATTGAATCTGGTAGCATTTCTTATAGTCTCCACGGCTTTCTTTTCAATTACATTTCATATTCTTCTAGGATGGGAAACAAATTTCTCATGATCACCCATCTATATAAGAAAACTTGCATGAACTAATGAAAATTGCGATGATGCTTACTTGTTGCAGCGATTCTCAAACCAATCTTGACTTTTCCTCCGGAGACAAGGCAAACATTACGATCTTAGACATCGTATCTTCAATCAGGTCAAGAAGAGGAAATCTTCAAGGTTTTTCATATTTTTTTCAGCAATGATCTTGGCATTCTCTCCATCAAACCTAGGCGGATTATTAATGTAGTGTGGGGGAGGTCCTTGGAGGATGGGAGGAGTAGATCTAGAGGAAAACTGCGCACTCACAGGACTTTACAGAAAAACTACGGAGATGTAACAAAGGGAGTCTTGCCATCTAGAGATTTTTACAAGCCGGAGATAAGCAGGGAGGCTTATAAACATCTAGAATTGATAGGGAGTAGGAGATAAAGAAGGAGGTTTATGTTTCACTAGGGTTTCTACAGGTGCTTATGGGATGTGCACAGGTGTATCAACATGTACATAATCTACAGTTGTTGGTATGACCTCTTGAGAATCAGCCAGGTTAGTGATGGTCAAAAGTAATCTTCATCAATATACTTCTAACCAGGCTTGGAAAAAGACAAGACATAATTGCAAATAAAACCAAATATGTCTTGAATACAATTTGAAACTTGAATACACAGTCTTTCTAAGAGTACGCTTAGTCATGCCAGTTCTTCCCTCAGGTGGAGTCTTAGTAGCATGCAGGCTGTTTGGAGTCGCCCGAATTAAGAATCTCGACCTTCTCTTGTATATGCAGTCGCATTCACCACCATCGGTGTCCAGTGGAAGCTTGAAAATGTAATGCGGAAAAGCTCCCCGGTGGAATTCAACCATTATGTTAGCACTCATGGTACCCAATTTGAGAAAAGGCAATCAGAGGCAACATGAGAACCGCTTCGAGTCTTGGATCTATCACTCCAAGACTTCGAGGAGAGGGATCTCTTTGTATGATGTAGCTTTGTTTTAACTTGATATTAGGCTGAATTAATCAGCAGGGTGTGTTTGTTGTAAAGGTTTGTAGGAGGTGGTTGAAGCGACACATCCATTTGGGCTATAGGGTGCGTAATTAGTGGGAATGAAATACAACCGAAATGACAAAACTTTCACGGAGGCCGAGATGCTCAAATCCCTTTGGATCTTTAATAATTAAGTGATGAATGAGGAAAGAAAAGGGAAACAACTCCAACTAACAGAAAAACTGCCAGAATCTCTTGGGTTGAAGATATTTAGAGATGAACATTAAAATCTGCCGGAGTCGGATGTCGGAGGTGATTATCAGAGATAAATCCAGAGACATAACGCTGTCCCGCAAAAGATTAGTTTGAGGAAAACATAGTGATTCTGAGCAAAGAAAACATTTCTTGAGAAATCTACATCACCCGATTAAACAGCATGAATCCTGTAAAGAGCCTCTTTCATTAATGGCGGATCTATTCAAAAATGTTACATTTCGGTAGCCTCGAGCGTGAGATCAACCCTATTACATTAAAATCATCTCAATATATAAGATACATCTCTTCATCAAGTTAGAGTCGGTTCAACCGTCTTTCGACATCTTACCTCCCATCAGATTAGGAGTTTTACATTTATAAAGAACAGGCCGTTTTTACATGCAGAAGCGGGGAATTGATTGAGGCGATGATTCTCTCTCTTTAAGAAATGCAAACCTGGTGAAAACTGAAAAAGGTTATTTTACATGGGCATATTGGACAAAGCCTCCGCCCGATTTATAAAATTCACATCTCGGCTGGCGAAGTGGCGACTCCACGCGCAAAGATCGGGACTGAAACCGAAAATGGCAAATCTGGAAAAATGAGCCTCGAAGATGTCTTGACCCATCTGCTCCACTCGTTGCAAAAACGAAAAAGTGTTTTTTCTTCATCCTGTGCTGACCAAAACCTCTCTCAGATTTTAAAATTCATCTCCGTTTGCCCAAAAATCTATCTGGAGGAAGAGACAGACATGGTAAAAATGAAAATGGTGAAAATGAAGGAAAATGGGTTTTTGGCGGGAAAATTCCGGACCCCTAGATTAAATACAGACTGCTGGGATTACAGAAATTAACCTAAACCTGCATTGGATGGTTAGAATTGTGGGCCGTTAAGGAATTTAGCTATGGGTTTAATATGACGCCGGTTGGGTTAAAAGGTGGGACTCACTTGGGGGGTCCGAGATGAAAGATATGGAGCGTGGGTCTAAATTAAGGGGTATAAGATGGCCTTGGGGGTGTGAAGGTGTACGTGGGTAGGAGTGGAGAATAGGGGAGTGGGGAGGAGAGGAGATGGGTGGGATGTGTAGGAGATGGTAGTGGAGATGAAGTGCAGTAGAGGATGGGGGTGAATTAGGTGGGGTGGGTTAGATTGGGGAATGGGATTACCGTGGGACTTAGGTTAATTTATTTTAGTTTATTTTACTTATCTTTTTGTTTTATGTTTTTTGGTATATATTTATTTTTATGTTTTCTTTTTTTAAAATGTTTTTATATGATATTTGTTTTTAAATTTGCTTTATTCCTTTTATTTTAATATTATTTTTTAATATAATTTTATTATATTCCTTTTTAATTTTAAATACATTTAATACTTTTACTTTTTATTTTAATATTTTATTTATTTAATTTTTATAATTTTTTTTATATATGTTTTATTTTAATTTAAAATTAACCTAACTTTTAACCTAGATTACTAACTAATCACTATAGATTATAACTTAATTAACTAATTAATTAATTAAAATTAATTAATGAGTGCTGATGAGTATTAAATAGTCCTTATTAATCAATTTAGACATAGACTAACCTTATTACTAACATTTTGTTTATCCTAAGTCCATTTACACAGGGATGGAAGGCGGGATAATGGAATTTGTGAAAAGGACAAAGGGAAGGTCACGTGGGATGAAGAAGGTCACGTGAGGTGATGGAGGAATTGGCTGACAAGAGTGGAGGAGGAAACACAAGCACACAGGCCATGCTTACGTGAAAACACGTAGTGCTTGAGATAGATATATATTAGTCAGAAGACTTATTCCCATAATTTACGGGGTGATAGCAGGTATGTAAGCTTTCAATTTTCCACTCACATATGAAACTCTTGATCCCAAATATCATTCAAGAGAAAGAAAGCACTTGAAAAAATTGATTATGAACAAGCAAACAATAAGAGTCTTCACTTGCTTACTCACAAACAAGATACATCATGTTCTTAGCAAAATATTAACATGCCATTCAAGTAAGAAAAATATATAAATATAGACAAGAATAGAAATCTAACCATCAAATAGCCTTTTCCATTGAGTATCAAAATGAAATAGTTATTGGTCTTACAATATCTTCTCCAAAATGGTCAATGGTTCCCAACCAATCAACCCTTCATTCTGCCAATCTGATCTCCTTTTAAACACAATAATTAGTTTCTAGAGATCCTACTTTCTATATTACAGTTTATATAAGATCCTATCTTCTAGCTAAATTTTAGGAGATATATCCTCTCATGCAGATAATTCGAGTCTTTACAACCTAGTCTTAAGATAATTAACTTAAATGTTAGTTTCTGATCTGATGAGATATTCAGTTCTCACAAAGTAAGGAGTTGGTCCTCCAAGATGGTCGGGAGAATAGACACTCCTTTTGTGATAAACGAAATCTTTATCTATTCATAAATACCCTATCGTTGTGTAGCTCATAATAACATATTTCAAAATCTTAGCATAGGTATTTTTGTATTCATCAAAAAGTAAAAAACTGTAGGATGCCTTGGATTTGAAACCTTCATTGTATGATAGTGGCATAACCTTTGGTCTTTCTTTGTTTCAGCTTGGTTTTCAAAAATACATTATGCCAATACAATTTGATGTTTTCCTCCCTTACCTCTTTGAGCAAGGTTTGTTGATCCTTTTTTTTTTTTTTTTTTTTTTTTTTAGGTTTCTGAGAACTTTCCCTCTGTAAGCATTCCATTTGTTCTATAATACACTTTCTTGCTTCAAGCTGTATATGATTATGGACATTGAAATTCTTTCCACCCTGTCTTTTTACATCTCTCATTTCTATTGAATTATAGATATTTCTTGAGTTGGATGAATTAGATTCAGATCAATAGAAAACCTGAGATTTTTTTACTTTGAATCCATACTTATGATATTTTGAATATGAACCACCAACAATCTCTTCTACTTCAACATTTTCTAACATTTCCATCTCCTGAAGATCTTATAGGTCCTCTGGCTCATCTTTTGGAGCAAGCAACTCATCTTGAGTTTGAATGTCCCATTCTCACTCTGCTTTTTGTTTCTTTTTATGTGTTCTAGTGATCTTGGCTACATGGAAAACTTTATAGATTCTTTAATACTCCTATTTATGCTTGTACCAACTTCCTTTTACTTTCGATCGAGGTTACTCACAGTTTACAAGGAACTCTCTTTCATTGTAACAACAAATTCTTTGTCTCCTATTGTAACTGCAACTTCCTTTTACTCGATCGAGTTACTCTGGTTACAAGGGAACTCTCTTTCATTGTAACAACAAGGGTTTTAGGAACCTTCTTTACCTTTTGAGATTTATGCTCTAGAGAAGTTTTATTCTTTGGTCCATGTTCTTCAAGTTTAAGAGATTTAATTAACCAGTCTCAACATCGTTGGACTTCTCCCAAAGCATACATAACCAAGGTTTTTATCAGTCTTTGGTGAAAGATACTTTTCCTAGAAGTTGCAGGGTGGGTATGTATCCTTTTAGACATCTTTGATAATATTTTTAATAAAAAGAAAGGAAAACATAGAGGAATTGTTAAGCCCTAAATAGTGGCTCATTACCCCTTAATTGGGGCTTATTACATTAGTAATGTTATTTTATTTATGTCGGTTTGAGTCCATTAGTTGTAATTGTACCTCCTAGTCTCCTATATATACCAATGAGACATTTTCATTTGGAATCATCTTGTACTTGAACATTTATGTGGTGTATAAGGAGGTTGCCCCCTAGAAGAGGATTATTATATGAAATTATCTCTTTTTCAAGGCGTTGAGTTCTTGTTCTGAGGTTTTTCTATGTTATATTGATATTTGGTTCTTAACATATGGTATTAGAGTTCAAGGTCTTGGGTTTCACTGCTACATCTGAGACACCTTGTCATTTTCGCTATAATTTTTTTCCTACAATGTTTTAGATGGAACGGCTTGGAGGATATTTATTAGACAGATCAAGGTACGTTGGGTTAAAATTTCAGCCTTATGCTTTTGGAGATACAGTCTATGTAAGATAGGGTTCTGGAATCATCCCGAATTGATTCATTGCAGAATTTTCACTATAAAAACGTTTATGTAACGTTTCAGACTCTGAAATCTAGATTCTATTCACATAAATTAGTAATTTATCTTTGGTAAAAAAAATTAGCTTCTGGGTTATCTTACATTTGTAGATACACCCTGTGGAAGATAGGATATTTGACTAGTCCTATTAACTAGTCTCAAGCATGTGTTTCGGGTAAAACAATTATAAATTATTCCTAGAGTATCCAAATTGAGTGAGACTAGTTGCATTGGATAGTGAAAATTCCTTAGTATTTCTGGTACGAGTTTCAGAATATTATATCAATTATTTTGTGTGGGGCACGCTATACAATTGATTTCTCCTGGAAAGGAAAAAAATTAACAAGTTGTGGGGAAGTTACCTTTAATTCCACTTGGCACATCCAATTTTGATCACACCTGTGGCATTGCAGAGAAGAAATATCAGAGAACTAAAAAAAATAAAAAATTCATACCCAGAAGAGCCAAAACTTTGGAGATACAACAGAAGAAAGATTGTCTAGCAGAACCACCTCAAAACAAGGTTCAAAAGTGACACTTGGCCAACATGCCACCAAAAAAGGAAACTTCTACACCAAATAAGCCTCCAGACAGTCCTACTTGGACTCTTGATGAAGGTGAAGAAATGTGTGGGGACATAAATGAATTACAAAAGAAGACAACAACAAAATATGAGCTACAAGGGATGATGGATTCAACTGAAGCTAAATTGGAGGCAATAATGGATACTAAGATGGATGGTTTAAAAAGGGAAATCATGCAAGGATTGAAAAATTTCCTAATAGAGAGGACACCTGAAAGTGAAAATGTATCCCATGAAATTCATGATGAGGACATAAGGAATATGAATCGAGAATGGAGAAACTCCAACTTTGGGTTGAAGACCAACCATGCTCCTAAGATCGATATGAGGAAGTTTGATGGCAAGGACCCAATCACATGGATACTTTAGATGGATCAATTCTTTGATCTACATAATGTGCCACATACACAAAAGGTACAAATTGCTTCTTTATATTTAGAACCCAATCAATTTGTATGGTATCGATGGCTTTATTCTCGTAAATCACTCGTCACTTGGACAATTTTCACGAAAGAAATTATAGCACACTATGAGGATAGAAGGAGCAATACCTTCTTTAGCCAATTGATAAATCTCAAGCAAAAGGGTTTAGTTATAGAGCACATTGAGAACTTCCAAAGATTGAATATAAAGGTAACACATATTCTAGATGAGCACTTGATTGAT
>SNQJ01S0072840.1:0-21120 GCA_010110895.2 Picea sitchensis | reverse complement strand
TGCAAATTCATGGGATTATGGTCGTCGAAAAAGGCCCTCCTCAGGTGGATGAAACTAGATGGAAACCCAAAGGAAATGTGGATTTGAAATTGGGATCCAAAGGATTCTTTACGACCATTTTCAATTTGACCGAAGATTGAGAAAGGGTATTCCAGAATGGCCCCTATTTTTTTAACTCCATGGGACTATACTTGCGCATCTGGAAAAAGAATTTCAGACCTGGGAATGAAGATTTCGCAGTAGCCTCCATATGGATTCATCTATATTCCCTCCCTCAAGAACACTAGCACCCTGAGATCTTGGAAGGTATTGGCAATACATTGGGATCTTTTGTCCGAATGGCAAATGCCACACAACAAGGAATATAAACTTCATATGCCTGGCTCTGTTTGTACCTTGATGTGTCCAAGGCTTTACCAGACTCAATCAGCCTCAGATTCAGAGACACAGAGTGGATACAAACAATTGATTATGAACACATTCATTTCCGTTGTTGTAAATGTCATGCCCATGGTCACTTGTTCAGGGATTGTCCTATAAACAAGCCATCGGATCAACCCAAAACTCAACACGAAAAGGATGCAGAAGGATTCGAAAAGATCTCATCAAAGGGAAAGATCCTCAGAGAGACAACACCTCAACCTGATCCTAAGGGCCCTCGAACTAGTAACAACTTTGAAAAATTAGCAACAATAGAATAACATCGGCCAGAGATACAAACAAATGAGAGGCAAATCCAGCAGAAGAATAACCAAATCCAAGCCACAAGACCCGAACCCAATAAAATGGAGAACACAGACACTAATCTGCATCAAGGAAACACCATAATCAAAGATCGGGATGAGGAAATGATGAATATAGAAGAAAGCAAAATACCTCAAGAAGACAATGATGAAATGGAATTAGAAGGACTAGATCTATAAAGTATAGGTTTTTTTTTGTTTCCACAGAAAATTTCTCGTTATATTTATATTATATAACTATGCTCAAGACAGAAATTACATCAGTAGTCAGCATAGAAAAGAATATATGAAAAAGAAAGCCAGCTCACATGCTGCATCGATGGGGACATGTAAGCCCCAGATTCACAAGCATCATCCACAAAAAACTCCCCAAGAAAAAAAACTAACAGAGGTCATCATACTATGACAACAAAAAGAGCAAGAGCTAACAAAAGTGGATATAGCTTTCCCCAAAAGACAGCGAATATAGATTTAAGAATAAACTAGGACCCTCATTTCCATCCTCCCATAGGTTGTAAGCTATCTTTCCTTTTTGCATTCGAAGGGCCTGATTTGATAGCCGATCTGCCTCTATAGATATGAGAAAAGGAGATTGGGCTGAAAAGTTTGTTGAGGTCTCTGATCCTTTCCTTCAACAAAATATGATGATAAATCGCTGCTCAAATGAACTCATCGAGGAGACAAAATTAAAAGCTCAAATCTATATCCGAGAAAATCAAGAGGAACAGTTATGGCGTCAAAAATCAAGAGTTCAATGGCTAAAAGCAAGGGAAAATAATACAAAATTCTTCCACAATTCTATGCTCCAACACAAACACTCTAATCAAATTATATCGATTAGAGACACAGATAGAAATAAACTCAGTAACCACCGAGAAATAGAAACTGAATTAGTTCAATATTATAGTACCCTGATGAAAGAACCCCAAAAAAACAAGAAAGCAACAATCAAAAAGATAACCAAGACCATACCTCAGTTGATCACCAAAGAACATAATGAAACTCTGATGAGAGAAATTTTGATGGAAGAGATGGATCATGCAATCATGGAAATGCCCAAAGATAAATCTCTAGGCCCGAATGGTTTTACAACCGACCTTTATCATGTGTGTTGGTAAGTGATAAAACAGGACATTTGGGAAGGAGTTATCGAAGACTCAAGAAAATACCTCACGGTCCTTCCTACCTTAAATTCAACCTTCTTAACCCTAATCCCCAAAGAGGACAAGGTTGAAGATCCTAGCAAATTTAGACCTATAGTCCTTTATAATGTAATCTATAAAATCATCTCTAAAGTTATTGCCAACCACCTGAAATCGTTCATCCCTCTTTTAATCTCTCAGGAACAGTCAGGTTTTGTGAAAAGTCGTCAGATCATGACAACATAATTCTGGTTCAGGAGCACATCCACTCTTTGAAATCGTCCTACAAGCCTAGGTTGTTGATCAAGTTGGACTTGGCCAAAGCTTATGATAGCCTTAATTGGGACTATTGCTAATATCCTTCAAGCCTTTGGGTTTTCCCCTCCCTGGATCAAATGGAAAATGTCTTTGATTTCGATTGCTTTCTTCTCCATCCTATTGAATGGATCTCCCTCACCTACCTTCTCCCCCTCCTGAGGTATTCACCAAGGCGACCACCTCTTCCCTTTCCTCTTTATTATTATGGAGGAAGGGTTAAGGCGTTCTATTCAAGCAGTAGCAACACAGGTTAAGTGGAAAGGTATCAATCTTCAAGAGGATGAAAAACCAGCAACACATTAACAATTTGTGGATGACACTATGCTAATGGCCACTCCTACTATCACAGAAGCCCTAGAAATAAAACAAGTGCTCATGAAATTCTCAGAAGCCTCTGGAAGAAAGATTAAACAAAGAAAATCTCAACTTTTCTTATTCAACACTCCTCTCGCAGTGCAAGCCCACTTAGTGAAGACCCTAGGGTTCCTTTGTAGTACTCTTTCATCGAAGTGCCTAGGCATCCCTCGGGCATAAAGCTCCTTGAAGAAATCGATTTGGAATGACCTTATCTCCAATCTTAAAAAAAAACTAGACAATTGGGCCTTAAAAACCCTTAATTTGACAGGGAGATTCATTCTTGTGAAATCTATGCTCCAAACCATCCCTCTCTATAGATACTTCATCCTAACATCCCCTAATTATGTCCTCAAAGTAGTGAGAAATATCCAAAGGTCCTTCCTGTGGGGAGGAACTAAATAAAGGAAAAAATGGGCTTTAGTTTCATGGACTTCTATCAATAAGCCTAAATGGGCAAGAGGCTTATGACTAAGAGACCCTAAAGTTATGAGTAAAGTCCTCAATGCAAAGTTATGGTGGCGATGGATCACTAACCAACATTCTCAGTGGACTCGCCTTTAGAGGGTGAAATATGCTAGAGAAGAAGAAGAGGGAAAACTAATTTGTATGCAAACCACCCCAAGTGGCTCAAACATCTAGAACATGGCTTGGCAAAACATATCCCTAATCCAGCAAAATTGTTTTGGGGAAATAAGGAAAGGGCATGAGGCCCTCTTTTGGGAGGATGATTGTCAATAGATGTTGAAGTGGTCAGACCAAGCGCAACTCACTAGAATAAAAGAAGCAGTGTTAAGCAAAGGGAAAACTCGAGTGGCCCATTATTGGGCCCAAGGATAAAATCAACATAAGTGGGGCAACTGGATTCCTAAAGAAGGATGGAATGGGCTTCTGAGACCAAGAGACGTTATTGCGATTTTTGGACTTAGAAAATAGGAAAACCTTAGTCAGTGTAGAGGAAGATAGAATCCAATGGGGTTGATCGACCAAGAGATCCTTCACAGTCAGAGAGGCCTATATGCTTGCTATAGACTCCCAAAATCTCCCCAAACTAAAGATTTGGAGAAGAATATGGGCGCAAAACTTGAGGCCTAAAGTATCAAATTTCTTGTGGTTGATGGTTCAAATCAAGACGCTTACTTGGGATAACCTATGTAAAAGAGGCTTTGTCGAACCCTCAAGATGCTCTCTTGCCTCTACCAAGAGGAAACCATCGAGCATCTTTTCAAATCTTGCCCCTTTGTGGGTTATCTATGGAACCAAAGTGAAATCCTCTTTCGAAGAAGAGGTCACATAAGTCATGGTATCTTGGCCTCCATAGAAGAGAGGGCCATAAACTATTACTCACAACCCTATAGTCAATCGCATGTGGCAGATCCTCCCAAGATTCTTGCTATGGGAAACCTTGAAAGAACGCAACAAAAGAACTTTTAGAAATGAGATGCAACAACCCGGAGAAATATGGTCAAGAATAATCAAAGACATAAATGAGACAGTAGTCACCCCCAACCATGTAAAGCAAAGGACTGGAAGACAAACCAGTATGAGAGCAACATTCTCAGAGCTTTTGCCATAGAAAAGATGTTGGCCTCAGTTTGCCAAGTCCCATTGCCACCAAAGGTTACAGTGCCTTCATGTTGGACACCCCCTCCCCAAGGGTTCCTTAATCCTAACTTTGATGGGGCGGCTGAAGGTAACCCTAGAAAGGCTAGCCTAGGCGACATCTTCCGAAACGAGGGAGGAGAAACCATCAATCCTTACGCAAGAAAGCTCGACCACACCAACAACAATGTAGTGAAACTCTCAGCTCTGGAAGAGGATCTCATTATAGCAACGCAGAACGATTATAGCAAAAATCATAGTAGAGGGTGACTCTTTTGATAGTTAACACGATCGAAAGGATTCAATAGGGGTCTCTAATCCTGAGAATAGCCTCCACCCGATGTCTCGAAGCTTCGTTGAAAAGAGTGGCAAAGCTATTATCCCTCGCGATGTGAGGACAGCAAACAAGTTAGCAAACTGGCAAGCTAATGAAGGGGTTAAGCTTAGCAACAACAAGTGGGAGAGAGTTTGGGATCCAAACAATGGGGACAAAATGGCAACCCACTGTCTAACAATAGCCAGGAATGACTGGAATCACCCGTATCGGGTGTGAGGGACGAAAACCGACAAGTACCCATACCATGAGACTAAGAGGACATTGGACCCAGAGGACATTAATGGTAGGGCTAGTTGACAAGTTGAGCAGGCGCTCAGCTTGGAGACTCGGTAGGTACAAGGGCCAGTGGATCAAGACTTGTCACGAGTGGCAAGATGGTAGGAGGTCTCGCAAAAGTTGGTGGCCTCGAAGCAATCACTGACATTAATGATGAGACCAATAATGGGTCGAGATGGTGGCAAGCGCCTAAAACGTCAACTCACGA
Source organism: Picea sitchensis (assembly GCA_010110895.2). Lineage (NCBI taxonomy): Eukaryota > Viridiplantae > Streptophyta > Pinopsida > Pinales > Pinaceae > Picea > Picea sitchensis. Next base: position 16,140 of record SNQJ01S0072840.1, on the reverse strand, counting down.
AGTAAATGAAATGGCGAAAATAGATCTTAATCCCAAGGCTCTACACGATTATATCAAAGTGCATTCACATGGCGTCGTATCCCCACAACATGCAAAGGAGAGTTGCCAACACTCTAACTGTAAACTCAATGATTAATGAAATTTATAGTGATGAAAGGCCACCCAGTGGAGGGAGTTATTTCATTGGGGGTGATTTTTACAAAGCAAAAGTTCTAAGAATTTGTAAGCAGCTCCAACAAAGGAGTGCAATGGAGAATCATTGGGATATTCAACTGGAAGGGGGGCAGAGACCCTCCCTCTGATCATGTGCACTAGATGTAGAATGTGATAGGGTCTCTGAGCAACAATGCACCGAGGTAGGGGTACCCTTAAGAGGATATCATCGTGGGGATCATTTGCCTCCAAGGCCTTCATCCCAACAACTTGGTAACAAGACATCGACGTCAAGGCCACGGCATGAGGCTTTTGACGCCACTCACTCCTATATGACCATTCCTCCTCAATTTCAAGATCATCTAGACGAAGCGAGAACAGTCGTTCACCAGGAGAGAATTATGACCACAGAGCTGGAATTTGCAAAATCTACTATTCGACGGATTCCAGACGTGGGGACTACTCAAGCAAGGGAGACAAAGCACTGGAAGACAATGGAGTTATATTCACATATAAAAATGCTCCTGGATCATATGCTTTAGACAAGGGAGGAGACTCAAAACACAAGTTACAGTTAGACAACCTCCACTTGATGATGCACAAAGTACTAACCCACTTGCCCCAGTTGAGCACGATGGTAATGACTTCAATCCATTGAAGCACAGAAAATTCGGCCCCAAAGCAGACCCAAGACTGGTTAGTGAAGTCCTCGGGTCAGTGAGTCATATTCATTTCTCAAGTTCTTTATCCTATCTGATGCAAGCCTAACACCATGAAACCTGGGGGCAAAGATTCGACACCTGAAAGTTGTTAACAAGGGTTGTCAAGCATTCTCTATGCATTAAAACACCTCAACACATGACAAGAGCCCAAATAAATGTTGTGAGGGCAGCTAAGGTCTTTCATAGTCGTTTCTCAACAAAAACAAAAGAAGAGATGGCAAGTATGGAAAGAGTTAATGGAAAAAAGCAAAAATTGTCCACAAATCAACTAGAAGTGCAAATTAAAGGTTGGATCCCTAACCCAAGTTACTCTAGAACTCATGATAGAAAGATATATAGATTGACTGACCGAGGTGATGGACTTTACAATGGGCTAGGTTGGTAATTGCCTTTATTGGCTAGAACTTCATTGCCCATTAGAGGACTACCAAATTCCAAAGATTTAAACATCTATAAATTCCAAGTCTACTAAAAAGACTTGCAAATGAAATTCTAAAAAAGCTCCAAGTCTAGAAGAACTCAGTGATGAAAATATAACTTTAAATCTAATAAACGATTGAGGATAGAAGAATTCAGTAATGAAAATATAACTTTATGATTTAATAAAAGATTGAGGATACTAAGCTTTGGGGGGATGGGGTCTAAAAAACATTTTCCTGTTTGCAAAAGCTCTGACTTCCAAATCTGGTTGGAGATTACTCACCACAGACAGTGTTTGGTCAACTATTCTCATACAAAAGTACATAAGACTGGATTCCCTTGAAGACTGGGTTCAAAAACCTGAAAAAAAAACTCACAAACTCCATTATTTGAAAATCATCCAAAATTATTTTCAAGTAATTTCAGATGGACTAGCATGGAAAGTGGGCAATGGATCTCGCTTACGAATAGGACTCGACCCTTGGCCGGGCAGTGGGATCAATCATTCACTTAGGCTTGAGTTGATTGACGGTCTACATCAACAAGGTATTTACTACCTCACACAGGTATCACACCCCTAAACCACATACATCTGGCAACAAGGTTGGAAAAATGTTGAAGCCCTCGAATTACAAGATCCACTCTAAGAACCTTGGAACAAATACATCTTGTCCCTCCAATCCAACCACATACACATCACAAAAGATGAAGATAAACTTGTATGGCAAAAATCTCCTCTTGGGATTTACACCCCAAAGCTGGGATATATCACTTTAACTTTTGACCTGCAACAAGGAGAAACAACCTGGTGGAGAGGACTCTGGAAAATAAAGTGTCCCCAAAAAGCAAAAAAAAATCATGTGGTGTGTACTCAATAATAAAGCCCCCACTTGGGACAACATAAGAAAAAGAAGCATTGAAGGACCTTGATGGTGTGAAAACAGCACTCACCTCTTCATCCATTGTCACTTCTCCAAACAACTCTGGCAAGACTCCTCTCTACTCTTAAAACATACTCACCTGGGAGGGATCTTCTGTTGAAACTGCTTGGCAACACTAGATCCATCAAAAAAACCTGCAGGAACATACTAGCCCTGCCCTTTATCATCTATTGGGGGATCTAGCTAGCACGCAACAAGGCAATATTTCAAGACAAACCCTCCCTCCCCGAACTTACTGCCGCCAAAGGACTTGCAATTCTCTCACACTTCCCACATGGAAAAGCTTCCCCTCCCACCTACTCCGCCCCCTCTCCTTATATTGACTCTACAAAGCCATGGGCTTTTTTTTACCGAAGAAGGTGCAGCTCTTTACCTCTCCAACAGACACTTCTTCAAACTAAAAATGGGACTAGGAACACGAACAAACAACCATGTTGAACTCTTGGCCCTCAAACTACTTCTTCAATTTGATGGGGGAAAAGGGATCCAAAATCTCCAAATTTTTGGACTCCAAAATTGTAATCAACTGGGCTAGCAAACAACAATCCTGCCAAAACATCCTTTTGCAACCAATCTTAGAGGAAATCTTCAGACTACTACACACCCTTAATGATTACTCTTTCAAACATGTTTACAAGGAACAAAACCAACTAGTCGATTCTCTCTCAAAAGTTGGACTACATCTTCCACATGGAACCTAGCACATTTTGGAAACAAAGGAAGAAGACACATCAAAGTTCTTCCATCGCCCCTTTATAAAGGCCTTGGGATTAAACTCCATCCAATACCTTTTCTATTATTTTGTAAAAAATTGGAAAAAACAGTACTATCATAAGAAGATCGACTCTAGCATAGTACATTGCCACTCACAGACAGCGACAGGATTTCGGCAAAACTGATCGGCATTAATATATATGTGCCACTCAATTTTGACGACAGAAGGACAACACACCTGATGAAAATCAGATGGAAAGTGCTCAACACATACAAAATGTAATTTATTTTGTCTCTACGGATAAATAAAATTACGTTTTTTTTCCATGGAAAAAAAAAGATCGAGGATACTCCTAAAAAGACTTGCAAATGAAAGTCTATAAAAAATATTCCAATAAATGTAGGCCCAAAACTCAAGTTAAGAAAAATTCAGTGATGAAAATATAATTTTAACATCTAATAAAATATTGAGGATAGAAGAATTCAGTAATGAAAATATAACTTTAAGATTTAATAAAAGATTGAGGATATTTTGTTATGTTATTGTAAAGCAAACAAAGCCAAGTAAGTTAATAAGGGTCGAATAAATTTGGTAAAAGGACAATCTAGCACTCACATGAATTTGATAAAAGAACAGTTTAGTACCCATATTCTAAAATAAAATAAGTTGATGAGACTAAAAGAAACATGGTGAAAGTAAGCATCGACGGATTGATGAGATTTTGTGTATGTTACATTAAAAGATGACGAGAAGATGTAACGGAAACAAAGCCAAGAGAGATGATTTTGTGTATGTTACATTAAAAGATGACGAGAAGATGTAACGGAAACAAAGCCAAGAGAGATATAAGCGTCAAATAAATTTGATAAAAAGACAACTTGGTACCCAAGTTCTACAGCCAAAAAACAAGATAAGCCGATGAGCCTAAAGGAAACAAAGTGAAAGTTAGCATCAGCAGATTTAAGACCAAAAACAAACCACCCAGATGACTTACACAAATCATTTTCTAAATAATTTGAAGAGATTATTGAATTTACGAGTTATATATCTTTTTTATCAATATCATTCAATCATCACTGCATTTTAGCCTGACAAAATTTGAAATAGAATAATAGTATATTGGTCAAGAGCATGGAATGGTATACTAATATATTGGTTAAGTTTATTGTATATCGAAGACAACTGGCATTTGCTGGAGTAAAACATAACAGGCAAGACTGTATATATAAAATTCTGGCATCATTACAGAAGATTTTTTCAAAGGCTATTTCACAGGAATAATTTGGATCCCTGGAAGGTAGACATATACATAATGCAATAGGGACAGCACTGTGAAACTTAGGTTCATCCACCTTGGGATACTTATCGAAAATCACATATGAATACTTTATGAGCACTAGATCTCTCCTATGGAAATCCTCTACGGCGGGAACTGCAGAATTTGAACTCCGGGAACACAACAATGGTGGATTCTGAAATTTATCCAGGGGTTTTAGACTTTCTGCACAGGGCTTTCTGTAGCGTTATCAGGTCGTGTTTACCACGGGACTACTAAGTAGTCGGCTATTAGCAAGAACTCTGTGGAGGCTCCACTATTCTCATTTTTGTCGGAGCCTAGTTAGTTATTGTCTCCCTGTCACTTCCGTTCATTTAGAAACTGGCATATTTCAGCTTACATTTCCCATCCTTCATCATACCAGTGCAGTCCTACTCCTCCCTCCTTCAACATCATAACAGTGCAGTCCTACTTCTCCCTTCATCATTCTTCGTCTGCCCGAGTGCACAACTTTGGTGAAGTTCATTGAGTGTAACATGGAGGAGTAACAAAAGCTATGGCTGCACCTGGCAGTAACATGGAGGATTGACATGGCATGTTTGTCATGTTTAGAGCATTGACCAGAGCTCGTAAAATGCAACATTGGTGAGCTTGGCAAAGGGATGGAGTGCTCTATGGTGCAACTTTGGTGGATCTGGTACATCCAGGCACATGGCTGGTCCCTTACCTATCTTCCTCTGATGTTTTAGACTGTGACTGGCCACTTCTCCTTTCCCCTACTGTTTTTTCACCATCTCCTATTTCAGCTTACATTTCCCACCTTCTTCATACCAGTGCAGTCCTACTTCTCCCTCCTTCATCATTCTTCGTCTCCCCGAGTGCACAACTCACAATGACCTGCCCCTGATTCCTATTACCTGACTTGCACTTCTGTAGACAGTCCTCTGATCTCCCAAACCTTACCTTTCCTACTGTTCTGCTCCACTCTGAAAGGATAGCGCTATAACTTTCTCTAGTGGTGATTGGAGGCGTTTTGACTCTGCTCCTTTTTAACTATCTGTCTCGGACTTGACACTATCTGGCCCCACCCTTCTGACTTACATTACATCAGAGACAGACCTCTGACCTCCTGNAAAGGATAGCGCTATAACTTTCTCTAGTGGTGATTGGAGGCGTTTTGACTCTGCTCCTTTTTAACTATCTGTCTCGGACTTGACACTATCTGGCCCCACCCTTCTGACTTACATTACATCAGAGACAGACCTCTGACCTCCTGCTCCACACTGTTTTACTCTAGTTTTTTACTTATCATCCTCAACTCCCCCTTGAGACTCGCTCTGATGGAGGCAGAAGTCAGCGCACTCATGAGTGCTGCTGACAAGGCCATTTGGAATAGTGCTGACCTCTTCTCCTCCTCGGATGAGCTATCCAGGCACATTTTTCAGGATGCTCTTGTTTCTGCTGAACACTCTCCCCCTCCAGATCATATGACCCACCATCCCCCCACTCAGCCTACCTATACCTACCCTTCCCACAAAACCCGACCCCCTTTCCTACTGCCTTCCACCCTCCTCCCCTCACCTCTCCCACCCAACCTTTTACTCTTCCTACTCTACCTCCTGCAGACAGCCTTCTTACTACCAAAAGATTACTACCTGTTCCCTGCAAGGATCGACCTATTACATATTTTACACCCTCCATCTCCACCTGTACTCCCTTCCCAATATCTCCTAGAGTTTTCAATAACCAGAGACCTTCTACACAAGTTCCCTTTGATACTTCCAGATCTACAAGACCTGCTCATAAGGCCAAACCCACAACTATTGGGGGCAGGAGACCCAACCATCGTCCTTGGATCCCAAAGAAAACAAAAAAAAAAACTTTTCCTAGGTGTGGACGTTGGACTGGAGAACTCGGTCTCTATGGCCCTGTGCAGCCTTGTGGGCAGACTCTCCTACAAATACCTCTGCAATACTAACCTGGATGACTGGATGCTAAAAACCTGGAAGCCTCTTCTGGGATATGTCCCATCTCTTTCAATTCTTGGACACGGCTGGTTATATTTTCAGTTCAAATCTCCTAAGGATTCCACAACAATTCTGGAGGGACTATGGACGCTGGATGACAGTAGCCTCATGCTGAAGTGCTGGCATGTGAGCTTTGATCCAGCACAGGACTATTTCCAACTTTGGCATCTTTGGGTTCTCCTCCCTTTGGAATGAGAAAGCACTCAAGGCCAGTGGGAACTCTCTGGGCTGCTACATCAGTGTGGATTCAAAGACACTATCTGGCCAAGACAAAAAAACTGGCAAAGATTCTTGTTGAACTAAACATTCATGAAGGACTCCTCAAATCTCTGGACATTGACTGGAGAGGATACCTCACACGCCAGAAACTTGATTACCTCGGCATTCCTTTCTGTTGTACGCTCTGCAGACAGACAGGTCACTTGAGAAAAACTTGCACAGGCGCCCCTGAAGATGAACTATCGAAGGATGCCATGCTTGAGCTCTCTTCAAATTTGGACTCACCGGTTCTGGGCTATCAGATAAATATTCCAGACTATCCAGAAGACTCTGCACTACCTGGACAAGTCACCTTAACTGGTAAGCTAAAATTGATTTGTCCAACTTTTTACTTCTCGCTTACCTCTTCGGAAAAAAATCTTTTGGATAACTCCCCTCCTACATCCTTGGGACCAATCCCTCTCCCTCGTGGGGACCCTCTAGTGAGCTCTCCTCTATCCCCTCTTTTCACCCACCCTCTAATCCGACTCACCACCATTCCACCCCAAATCTATCCACACTACCTAATAGCTCTGTTCCTGCTCCCCCGATCATCACCTCTGGAACCTCTACAAACCTTTTCCCCTCCACTTCACCCTCTACAGTTAAACCATCCACTCAGACTTCTCCCTTTTCTCCCCACAAGCAAGCTCGGAATGCTACTGGGACTGCTCCTACCACTCCCCACCTGTCCTCGCATACTATCGGGACTAGCTCCAACAATGCAAGAACATTCATCAACTCCTCATACAACCACCACATCAACTTTTGATAACTCTACTGACCACCATCCTATACAGGAGGATTTTTGCCATTTACCTGGTCTTAGCGATGCAGATCCTGGAGACAGCACACTTGGTACTGTCCTAAATTCATTACTCCCAACTTATAAAGAAGTCTCTAACCCCATACCTCTGCCTACTTACTTGGGCACCACATTACACAGTTTGACAGACTCTGACCCTGGCTTGGAAGCATCTGAACCCAGGCCAACTTGCCTAGAGAAAGAATTTACTTGGACCAGAGGGCATGGATATGAACATTCACCAATCAAAACTCACAGTGCCCGACGCAAGGACGGCTCATCTTCATCAAGTTCGGTGGCTGATGCATTTTCTCCTACTGATGTTGGGGCGCTTAGAGGCATGAAAGCCCTAGCAAGAGCAAAGCCATGATTTTTCTCTCCCTCAACATCAGAGTGGGAGGCCTCCTAAAAGTTGCTTCCTTCAGACGTCTTCTCACACTATCTGCCCCGGACATCATTTTTCTGCAAGAAACCCTAGTTGACAGCAAAAAGGCTAGACTTTTTTTAAACCGTTTTCTCACCAATTGGCATATCTGTACAGTTAGCTCTCATGGTAACTCTGGGGGTTTGGCTGTGGACTGGGACCCCACCAAATTTAATCTTTCACCCTTTCTTTGTTGTGGGGGCTTGTTACTATCGGGTACTTGCAACTATAATAATAAAAGGCTTTCATCTATTCAACATCTATGGTCCCTGTACTGACAGGCAGACCTTCTGGAATAAGGTTGAAGCCCAAGGCCTGTTAGATCTCAAAAACCTGATCATTGCCGGAGATCTGAACCTTACCACCTCCATCAGAGAAACTTGGGGTGACTACGCTTCACTGGACTCCCTGGCAGATTTATTTACTTCTCTGTTTTCACAACACAATCTGGTGGATTATGCTCCTGTGCAACTTGCTCCTACCTGGCGCAATGGGAGACTGGGTTCTGATTCAATCTTGAAAAGATTGGATCAATTTCTCATTTCAGATCAGCTTATCACATCTCAGGATTGAATCCGTTCGTGGGTGGACTCTGCTTTTCTCTCTGACCATGCTCGATTTTCTTACTTCTGGACTCTTCTCCCTACAAGATAGCTCATCCTTTTAAATTTAATTTGAACTGGCTTCAAGAATCAGCATTCAACTCTATTGTTACTGATGTTTGGAATGATCCCATTCACCTTGATGAGCCATGTATTCAACATCAACTCTCAGGGAAACTCAAGTGTATCAAAGAACATACAAAAGTCTGGGCTGCAATTCATAAAAAGCAAAACTGAAAAAGACTTCTTCAGATTGAATTCGAGCTGCAACTCCATCAACAATTAGAAGATCGGGCTGGACATTTTGACAACAACAACATTGATATAAAAGCACTTGAATTAGAAAGGAATCAACTCCTTAAAGAAGAAGCCATTTGGAGACAGCGGTGCAGAAACAGATTGAGAACTTACAGACCACAGTCACAGTGGCTAGACTTTTCCCACATTCAGTTACCGGGGAGGATTCACTTGCTCTTGATAGCCCTTGCTCTTGATAGAAATCTTGGTTGCTCTCAAATCTTTTGCTAAGGACAAAAGTCCAAGCCCTGATGGCTGGACTATAGAATTCTACCTCCACTTCTTTGATCTGGTGGGTCCGGACTGACTGGAACTTGTGGAGGACTCTAGACTCAAAGGGAAAGTGATTGGCGCCCTGAATTCGACTTTTCTTACCCTCATTCCCAAAGTTGCCAACCCTACTACTTTTGTTGATTTTAGGCCAATTGCATTTTGCAACCTCTGCTATAAACTCATCTCTAAAATCATTGTGAACCGAATCAAGCCAATTCTCTCTCATTTCCTTTCAAGTGAACAACTGGGTTTCTTAAAAGGTCGCCAAATCTTAGATGCAATTGGTACTGCCCAGGAGTGTTTACATAGCATCAAATCTAAAAATTCAAAGGCGCTCATCCTCAAACTTGATCTTAAGAAGGCCTTTGATTGTATTGATTGGGACTTCCTCAGACTGATCTTGATTCAAACAGGCTTCAGCCACTCTTTGATCAAGTGGATCATGAGCTGTATGGACAGCCCTAACTTTGCCATTTTGACCAATGGGGAATCCACCTCCTTCTTTCGCAGTGGTAGAGGCCTGAGACAGGGCTGCCCCCTTTCACCACTGCTCTTCATTTTGGCCATGGAAGCCCCGAGTCTCCTACTAAAACTTGGTCAAGCAGAGGGCAAGATCACAAGCATTAAGGTGTCCAGGACTATCAAGATTCTCCATCTCCTATTCATTGATGATGTTCTCATCATGACAAAGGACACTCTTCAGGAATGGATTGAGATTAAACAGAGCCTTTCAACCTTCTGTTGCGCTTCAGGTTTGTCGATTAACTGGTATAAATTGTCTTTCCACTATGCCAATCTTCAGCAACAAGACTTGGATCAACTAAAAGGTATCTTCCCTCACTCATTTACTCATATTTCAGCTAGGCTCAAGTATCTGGGTTACTATTTAAAAGCAGATTCCTATAAGCCAGCATATTGGAATTGGCTCATTGCCAAATTTGAAAAAAAGATAGGACACTGGTCCTTGAAGTGGCTCTCTCTTGGCAGTCGCTTTACTCTCATTAAAGCAGTTCTAGAAGGGCAGCCGGTGTACTGGATGGCACTTGCAGCCATACCTGTCTCGATCATTACCAAACTCCGTCGATTGACCTATAACTTTCTCTGGTCAGGTTGTTCAGACCATTCTCGACATCATCTCAGTAGTTGGGAGTCCCTGGCTAAACCCAAACACTATGGAGGCTGGGGTCTCCGTAATACTTTCCACTTCAGCAAAGCCCTTGCTGCCAACTCTCTATGGCGCATTCTGACCACTCCCGGCATCGGGCATTCCATTATCAAGGATAAATACTTACCTCATCTTTCGGTTTCCAGCTGGCTCAATACAAACACTGACATCCCCAGGGTGACCTTATACTTCTGGAAAACTCTCCTTAAAGCAAAATTCTGGATCGTCCGCGGGCTTTGTTGGCAGCTCGGCTCGGGCCATTCCATCAGGATTGGCTGCAATCGTATCCTTGGTTCAGGCATCAATTCCATTCTTCCACCACAGATGATTGCCCATCTTCATGAAAGAAATTTGTGGTATCTTTACTAGGCAAGAGATCGTACCACCGTGTCTTCATTTCCAGAACGATGGATCTCCAGTGACTCCCTCGGACTCTGTGCAGAACATACTACTCTCTGGAATACACTCTGCTCCGATTTTGCACACACGGGCATCCACCTCAATGAACAGAACAACCAGCTTAAGTGGTCGGGAGGTGATCACTCGGGCTTCCTCACTGTCCAAAACGTTTATGCAGAGATCACACAATCTTTTTTCACAACAAAAATACTCAGCTGGAGGAATCAACTTTGGAAATGGCACCTTCCTACAAAGGTAAAATTATTTACCTGGCTCATGATTGGGCACAAATTAAATACCGGGGATAACTTGCAAAAGAAGGGTTGGACTGGCCCAAACACCTGTCATCTCTGCTACAAAGACGCCGAATCAGCAGACCATTTATTTATCATGTGCTCCTACACAAAATCAGTTTGGGGAAAAATCAGTTCGGTTCTTGATCTCAAAACCCCCTATGATGGGACAACACTAGCTGACTGTTTCGATTCTTGGTTTCATAAGGAGCACAGTACAAAGAATCTGCCTTCCCTGGTATGCTGGTCCATTTGGTTGGACAGAAACATTATAATTTTTAAAACAAGTCTCCTTCTCCCTCATCAACAGAATATAAAGCTCTTGGACTCTTAAACATCTGGAACGACTTACATCCACCTAAGTCAAGATCATTGAACAAAAAAAGGATATCTATTATAGGACTCCCCAACTGGCTGGTTCGATGGAGCAGCGACTACAAATGCCACTCGCAGTGGTGCCGGAGGGATGATCAAAGTCAGCAATAATCACTACATTAAATGGCTTTTTAATTGTAGCCCCGGCACCAACACCAGAGCAGAATTACTGGGGGCCTGGGCCACACTTTTCCTGGCTTCCAGACTTCATATTGAAGACCTACAGGTTCTTGGAGACTCCAAAATCATTACTGAATGGCTGAATAACAGGGGCAGACTTCAAGCTATTTCTCTTCTGGCTTGGAAGGATAGAATCAGATTATTACTTCCCTCATTCAAAAATCTCTGTTTTAATCACATCTACTGTGATCAAAACAAAACTGCAGACATTCTATCCAAGGCTGCTCTTCTAAAAAAGAGGGCATTCTAACTTACAATCTCTGGCTCGATGGCCATGAGGGCCCTCCCCATCTTCTAACTCTTTTCTAGTCCTGCTCTTCACTTACTCGCAGTCTTACTCTGTTCCGGATTTACAGAAGGCTTCTTTAGATCTCAGTTATTACACTACTCCTCATATTTTGTAAATTCTGTTTGATAGATTTGGCAGAATTCTTCATGCTCTTCTTATTTGTATAAGCTTTCTCCAAATTTGTTGGTTGAGAGACCATCATTGGCGAAAGCATCATCAGTCAAGATTTGTAACTTCAGCAGTAGTTCTGAAAACTTATTGTCCAGAGAACATATTATATTCTTAATATAATCAAGAAATTTTTCCATTAGAAAAAAAGAAAGCCTGCATAACATCAAGACAAAGAGTCCCCCGACAATAGTGATGAATATATGTGTCCAAGGCTGTATATTACTCTCACTAATACATGTGAGGTTAACCTGCTAGTGGTGAAATGGATAATGGGATGTCTAACATCAGTAACCTTTACTGTTTTAATTAATGGGATGTCTAAGTTTCACTCCGTGAAGGGGCTTCAAGCAAAGGTGCCCACTCTCCCCAGTATTGTTCCTCGTGATAAGGAAAGGGTTAGGCATGGCAATTTTAGTGGCCAGGAGAATTGGGGCAATTACAAGAATCAAGGTGGGAAGAAACTTGTCTTTATCACGTCTGTTATTTATTGATGATGTTCTCTCTTGTTCATCAATTGTACCCTAATGGAAGCAAAAAAGGCAATAAATTATGGACCTCTATAGTACAGCAAGAAGCATTGGAGAGGGGAGATATTACACATCTTCCCTTTCAAATCCATTGAGTTTAAAGCTGGCTTTAAATACTCTGGGTTTAATTAAAAGCCAGATGGGTATGGGAACAAGGACTAGGAATGGTCCGGGTTTACATAGGAGCCAAATGGGTATGGGAACAAGGACTGGGAATGGTTAATAGAGGCAAAAATTAATAAATGGTTATTATAAGGGTTTAAGTTGATCAAGAACCAATCTTTAAGATATCATTCAGCCAAACTGGGTTAACAAATTAACTGCTCTAGCAAGCCAGAACAAACAGATTGCTAGTGGAAGCAACTTTGTAAGGTAAAGACTCCCATGAAAACAAAAATCTTCATCTGGCTGTAAGGTATTAACTTGGGAGGTCATAACAAAAGAGGGCCAGGCAGGGACCTGGAATATGTTTGCTTTGCAAAGAAGATGAAAAATCCATACCTCATTTGTTTATAAAACGTTCTTATGTAAAACAACTCTGGACAAATGTTGAACAGATCATTGGGGTGAACGAAGCATGACTTGGAGATTCCAATGTGTCGTGCTTGAAAATCTGGATTAGTAAAAGAGAGTTAAACAAATGAAAAGTTGTTCCATACATGGAAATCTGGGGGTGTGGTTAGCAAAAAATTCTTATTTTTGAGAAAAAGAGTTTACCGTCATTCAAGGTAGCATAACAAATCAGAGCCTTATGGTTGGCTTCCAGGTTACCAATCATACAGAAGAAAGAAATGCATTTGTAGTAAAAAATGATGAATAAGGATCAGGCCCAAAGTTTTCTGGTGGGGTGAGTAACTCAGGGGACTCAAAATAGTAGTTGTGCTGGATGTATTCTATTTTTGGCCAATTCAATTCAAATGAAGGCAGGTCTTTGAACTGGCTCGAACAACTATGCAGAGAACAACTATGCGGAGTTAATGGCATTAAAATTCAAGACTACTAAAATTTGTTGTGAAAAACAAGTAAAGCAGATCCAGATTTGTGGGGATTCCAACTTGGTTATTAAATGGATGAAAGGTACAGAACAGCTTCTAAACATTCACCTAAGGAATCCGGGAGTCCAGATCAAAGACATAGCTGGTCTATTTGAGTCTATTTCATTCACATGTATAGAGAAATAAATATGATAGCAGATGCAATAACCAAAAAAGGGCAGAAAACTGTAGAGGATAAGGTACTGTATCAAAAAAGTAGAGATGGGAGTAATCATTATCAAAAAAAGAACAGCCGATTACAGAGGATGTTCAGTGGTGCATGAAGGAAGCAGAGACAGTGTAATCTATATTTCCGAACCCAATAACTCCTATGTTGGATAATAATGGCAAAATGCCATAGTTAGGAAATGGTTAAAACAGATTTCTATTTTAGTCTTTGACTGGATTTTCAGATCCACAGATTCAGAAGATTGTTAGAGGCTATCCTAGCCTATAAAGCTGTACGCAATTTATCAAATCGTAATATAGTGTGTGAGCGTAGTCTCACTCTGTGAGCCCTGAGCCCTTGTGGCCTCACTGTTATTCTGTGAGATTAATCTCGGTTTTTAATTTGGTCTGTGTTGATGCTGCTGTGATCCACCGTGCATCTACTAGGTGAAGTGGTGTACATGACAGCCATGTTTGTGAAGCCGTAATGGGTCAGCAAAGAAAAATTAAACTCCAGAGAGAGCTGAAACACACGAGGAGAAAGAATCAATAGGACAAATCATTACATTTTGCAGATAAGTATTGATGTGTTTTCAGTTGAAGAACCCATGTTTGACTATCAAAATGCAGAAGTGGATGAAATCAATGAAGAACATGAAGAAATCGGTGATATATTGAAAAGACTAATGTCAGTTATGCCATCCTTCTCAGGTAAAAATTTCAAGCTTTGGGCATTTAAAATGGAAGGATTACTTGGTTCAGTAGATTTATGGCAATTTGTTCAAGATGATTTGGTCAATTCCCATGATAAGAGAAAAGATAAAATAACCTTATATCTTATCAGTTCAGCACTGGATACAAGTATTTTCTCTCCTATTTTATATGAATTTGGTCATATAGACAATGCAAAAATGTTATGGGATATTCTAGAAATGAAATATAGTGAAATGAGTGCATCTGCTTATGAGAAAACTTCTGAAGTTGATGGTGAACCTGTAGAAGGTGTTGAATCCCACTGTGACCAGTGGCATGTGGATAATGATGATTGTAAAGAAAAACTGTCATTGAGATAATGTATGATGAGGAGAACATGTCAAATGAAGATTGGTTGAAGATAAAGCAGGAAATACAATATATTGATAATTTGTTAAATGTAAGGACACATGCTTGAAATAATGATTGATGAGGAATCTGCAGCAATAGTGAATGTTGAAGAGGAAATTGAAAAACATGTGATAGATGATGTTGTAGACAACATCAATACTGAAACAAAGGTTAATAGAGATGAAGTATTTGAAACTGCAACAACAGAGCTGGGAGCACCAACAGAAGCAGACAACAATGAAGAAGAGCACCCAGATGCATTGCCAAAAGATTTTGAAGAAGATATGAAGTTCCTTGAAGAATGGCTTGAAAAGCCACAACTTACTAGAAACTGCATAGCAGAAGAACAAAATGAAAAGAACAAAAATTGTATTGATTTAAATATTCTAATGAATGGTTTTGAGTCTGCAGGTTTTGGCATTTGGGAACAAAAAGCTGAAGATGAAGTCAAGTATTGTATTGAAGTGTCAAACAAAGTTGTTGTAGAAGAAAAAGACATTGTCGTATTCACCTACAAACAAGATTTGGAATTTGTTGATGACATCGAGGACAAGGAAAAAACTGAAAAAATTAATAAAAATTTTATGCATTGGAGTCCTGAAGAAATCGAATTTTACTATGAGTTAATGTTGCAGCAAATTGATGATCAAAAGCTTGATGGGAAGAGCAAACAACAAAGAATGGTATCTGGCAGCAGTTCACATACAAACAATTTTTCAAAGAAAAAATTGAAACACCAACAAGCAGATTAAGGATAAGAAGCTGAAACATGGAATTTTCAGCAAAAGAGGGACTTAAATTGAAAATGCATAGAGGGTTCAGAATCTGGAAAAGGAGGAAGAGAAAAACTCATTTCTCCATTAAGGGGGAGTGTTGGATAATAATGGCCAAATGCCATAGTTAAAAAATAGTTAAAATGGATTTCTATTTTAGTCTTTCAGATCCACAGATTCAGGAGATTGTTAGAGGCTATCCTAGTCTATAAATCTGTACGCAATTTATCAAATCATAATATAGTATGTGTGAGCGTAGTCTCTCTCTGTGAGCCCTTGTGGCCTCACTGTTATTCTGTGAAATTAATCTCTGTTTTTAATTTTGTAACAGTCTCACTTATGATCACGGAGACCTGATGAAATTTTTTCTTTGAATTTTAAGACGATACAAGAACTGTGAGGATAGATTGTGTGTCATCAGACGTTACAGACCAGTAAAATGCGTTTGACGATATGTACAAGCTAATGGTTTATACAGTAATGGACTATCGTTTTATGACTACATTAATATGTTTTTACAAACATTTTGCTTTGATAGGGACAGTAGAATAGTATGCTGCTCTCTAATGATATGTGAGTGCAATTTAGATGTGTAATTTAGAGTCTCTTAAGAATACAGCTCATGGCATTTATTATTTTTTAAAGCAAGTTAATAATATAGAATCCACATAAGCCGCGTACTCCACAAAAGTAAAGATGCAGGTGGTCTTAGAAATCTAAGACAATAAACTAAAGATGTAAATTGTCTA
>SNQJ01S0072839.1:42632-53959 GCA_010110895.2 Picea sitchensis | reverse complement strand
GTTTGTGTGTGAGGGGTGTTGTTAAGACAATCAATGATATCAACTATGCTAGAAAAGTAAATTAAATGCCCCAAAACACTAGCTATTAAAAGAAAAATGAAAGTTGTAAATACACTTGAATGAAAGATAATAAACTTCAACATATAACTAGTTTATAATAGTGGAAATAAATCAGTCCTAAAATCGACAGTAATGTTATGGAAGATATTCCAAGTATCAAGTAAAATACAAACAAACCATAAACCATTGACTACTTGAAGGAAAGACCATTAAACTATATTAAATATATGCATGATGGTAAACCCTAATGTCTAAAAACACAATTATTGCAGTATTAATGATGCTAGATGATGATTCTAAGTTAAGATACAAGGTGTTAAGCTAGGGATGATAACCAATGAAAATGCAATGCAATTAATCCTTAGATAACAAAAGACGTTGAGAGCGAAAGAAAGCTCAACTAGGGTTTTTTATCACTTGCAACAAGAGAAAGACTATTGTCTTCTCGAATCCTTGGGCATATGGAGGAGTCAATGCAACCTTCAAGGAGGACAAAAGGCAAAGAAAACTCAAGGGTTAGACTCTAGGGGGATGTACAATCACAATCCATAGGTTTAATCCTTTAGGAAAACAAGTTAGGGGGGTCTACAATCACAATCCCAAACATTGTCCTATGTGTTATATGACTTCTAGCAAGAGAGCCAAGTGGAAAATA
Source organism: Picea sitchensis (assembly GCA_010110895.2). Taxonomy (NCBI): domain Eukaryota; kingdom Viridiplantae; phylum Streptophyta; class Pinopsida; order Pinales; family Pinaceae; genus Picea; species Picea sitchensis. The sequence goes on along the minus strand of SNQJ01S0072839.1, from coordinate 53,244 downwards.
GGTCAAACCCTAGAGTTGTACAATCACAAACTATAGAAATTCATCAATAAAGACATGTTTAGGGGGATGTACCATCACAATCCCTAAATTTGACCTTGGATGCTTTAGCAAGCTTAAGATAAATGATTAACAAGGAAGGGGATGCACAATTACAATCCTTCTTAGGGTTTCTTATAAAATTATCCAACGGAAGCAAGATAGCATTCAACTTATCAACAATTAGATAGAGCATATACTTACCGAGAAAAAACATAAATACATGGAAAGAACAATTACTATACCATGTCGCTATGTATAGGGAAACCTTGATTCATGAATCATCGATCAAAAACAAGAGTAGCAACCGCAAATCACTCCGCAAGAGGTGCACATAAGTACTCCATGATGAAAAAATAAGATAAGTAGACTATATAAGTGATTCTCCAAAAATGTGAGTTATTGTTTTAAAATGAGGGAGCACTAGCCTTCTTATATGAGGAAACCCTAGCGCTTTAGTCCTCAAAAAGCCCTAAAAATGTAAAATATCCATGATAAAGCATGGATTGGTCAAGGCCGACCCCCAAAATAGCCTCTAACAAAAAAGATAAAATGAAAATACATCAATACGTTGCCTCAAAAATGACATGTGCGTATGTGAATGCCTCCAAAGGCTACGACATCATGGTCTAGAAGGATAAAGGTATCGTCAAAGATCACATCTCTCACCCCAAAGGTCATGTCTCATGTCTCAAGTAGAAGTATTAGTCATTGTCACCTAAGCAAGTACTTTCCTCGTTTTAGTGAAGGATAGAGATACAACACAAGGAAGGCTTCCCTAGCAACCTCAAAGGATCCTATAGCAAGGCAAGGCAAGTCTACAACCCCCTATCTTGGTTGCTTGATTAGCTAATTCAAGGTTAAGGGAAAGTTCAAGATGGATTAGACAAAGCAAATCAATTGTGCATGTGACGGGTGTTTTTAAGAAAATCAATGATATTTACTAAGGTAGAAAAGTAAATTAAATGCCCTGAAACACTAGCTATCAAAAGAAAAATGAAAGTTGTAAATAAACTCTAATGAAATATAAGATACTTCATGTAAAAAGTTTATAACAGCAATAATAAATCATTCCTAAAATCAGCAATGATGCTATGGAAGATATGCCAAGTATCAAGTAAAAGACTAACAAACCATAAACCAATTATCGCTTGAAAGAAAGACCATTAAACTATATTAAATACATGCAAGATGTTAAACCGGAATGGCTGAAAATGCAATTATTGTAGCATTAATGGTATTAGTTCATGATTCTAACTTAAATGCAAGGCGTTAAGCTAGGGATGATAACTAATCAAAATGCAATGCAATTAATCCTAAGCTAACACGAGACGTTGAGAGGAAAGAAAGCTAAACTAGGGGGTTTTATCACTTACAACAAGAGAAAGACTAGTAAAAATCAATGATATTTACTAAGGTAGAAAAGCAAATTAAATGCCCCGAAACACTAGCTATCAAAAGAAAAATGAAAGTTGTAAATAAACTTGAATGAAAGATAAGATACTTCCACATGTAAAAAGTTTATAACAACAGTAATAAATCATTCCTAAAATCAGCAATGATGTTATGGAAGATATGACAAGTATCAAGTAAAAGACTAACAAACCATAAACCAATTATCGCTTGAAAGAAAGACCATTAAACTATATTAAATACATGCAAGATGGTAAACCCAAATGGCTGAAAATGCATTTATTGCAGTGTTAATGATGCTAGATCATGATTCTAACTTAAGATGCAAGGCATTAAGCTAGGGATGATAACCAATCAAAATGCAATGCAATTAATCCTAAGCTAACATGGGACATTGAGAGGAAAGAAAGGTAAATTAGGGGTTTTTATCACTTGCAACAAGAGAAAGACTAGTTCCTTCTTAAATCCTTGGGCATATCGAGTCAATGAAACAAGGGGGTAAAAAAGTAAAGAAAACTCAATGTTTAGACTCTAGGGGGATACACAATCATAATCCCTAGGTTTAATCCTTTAGGAAAACAAGTTAGGGGGATGTACAATCACGGTCCGTCCTATGCTTTCTATGACTTATAGAACTTCACCAATCAATAAGTACAAGATTTAAGGAATGTAAAATCACAATCCATAAATTTGACCTTATATGCTTTAGCAAGCTTAGGATAAATGATTAACAAGGAAGGGGGTGCACAATTACGTTCCTTCTTAGGGTTTCTAACAAAATTATCCAAGGAAAACAAGATAACACACAACTTATCAATAATTAGATAAAGCATGTACTTAAAACATCGAGAACAAACATAAATACTTGGAAAGAACACTTACTCTGCCATGTTGTTATGCATGTGGAAACCCCAATTCATGAATCATCGTTCAAAAACAAGAGAAGCATCCACAAATCACTCTCCAAGAGGTGGGCATAAGTACTCCATGACAAGAAAAGAAGATAAGAAGACTATAGAAGTGATTCTCCACAAATGTGAGTTATCATTTTACAATCAGGGATCACTAGCCTTCTTATATGAGGCAACCCTAGCGCTTTAGTCCTCAAAAACCCCTAAAAATGTAAAATATCCATGATACAAGGTGGATAAGTCAAGGTCGGCCCTCAGAATAGCCTCTAACATAGAGATAAAATGAAAATACATCAAAACATCCCGTCAAAAATGACGTGTTGGTGTGAGAGCCTTGAAAGGCTACGGCATCTTGCTCTAGGAGGGTAAAGGTACCATGGGTCACATCTCTCAACCTAAGTCTACGACCCCCTATCTTGGTTGCTTGATTATCTAAGTCAAGCTTAAGGGCAGGGTCAAGATGGAATAGACAAAGAAAATTTATTGTGCATGTGTGAGGAGTGTTGTTTAGACAATCAATGATATTTACTATGCTAGAAAAGTAAATTAAATTCCCCCAAAACACTAGCTATCAAAAGAAAAATGAAAGTTGTAAATACTCTTGAATGAAAGATAAGATACTTCAGCATGTAACAAGTTTATACCAGCAGTGATAAATTGGTCCTAATATCAACAATTATGTTATGGAAGATATGCCAAGTATCAAGTATAAAAATAATAGACCATAAAACCATCGATTGCTTGAACGAAAGAGCATTAAACTATATTAGATAGATGCAATATGGTAAAGCCTAATGGCTGAAAATGCAATTATTGTAGCATTAATGATGTTAGATGATGATTCTAAGTTAAGAAGCAAGGTGTTAATATAGGGATGATAACCAATCAAAATGCAATGCAATTGATCCTAAGCTAACCCAAGACATTGAGAAAGAAAGAAAGCTAAACTAGGGTTTCTTATAACTTGAAACAAGAGAAATATTTGCGTTCTTAAATCCTTGGGCATGTGGAGTCAATGCAACCTTCAAGGAGGACAAAAGGCAAATAAAACTCAAGGGTTAGACTATAGGGGCATGTACAATCACAAATCCTAGGTTTAATACCTTAGGAAAAAAAAATGGGAGGATGTACAATCACAATCCATACTGTTGTCCTATGCTTTCTATGACTTCTTGCAAGAGAAGCAAGTGGAAAATAAGTCAAACCCTAGAGTTGTACTATCACAAGCTCTAGAACTTCACCAGTAAAGACAAGTTTAGGGGGATGTACAATCACAATCATTGAATTTGACCTTATAACAAGAGTAAGATAAATGATTAACAAGGAAGGGGATGCACAATTACAATCCTTCATCGGGTTTCTAACAAAATTATCCAAGGGAGACAAGATAGCATGCAACTTATTGACAATTGATTAGAACATATACTTAAAATACCAAGAGTGTTTGTTTAGGGGGATGTACAATCACAATCCATAAATTTGACCTTATATCAAGACCTCCCAGTAGTACCCCTTAAGAGTGTTTGTTTAAGGGGATGTACAATCACAATCCATAAATTTGACCTTATATCAACACCTCCCAGTAGTACCCCTTTTCCCCAAGAGTGACAACACTGGATTAGGATACCTATGATGACCACCAAGGTGAAACAAGGCAAAAACACATATCTTCCAATAAATCATGATCCATTATCTAACTTCAACCCATGATGCTCACCTAAATGCCTAATGCATTAAACATGACACTTTATATGACACAATGACTAGTGTACTTCATGTGTGTTGGACCACCATCATCAAATGAACCATGTTGATCAAGTGAAGTGGACTGAGTTGCATAATGATGAGGGGGGAGGCATTTGAGGCATTGTTGTCTATGGAGAATGTTAATGATTATCTTTGGGATCATTGTCTTCATTGTGGACCATGAGACATGATCTCCTCTAGTTACCCCTAGGTGAGGGGGGGGTAGCAAGGTGAAAGAAAGAAGTCATTAGAGTCAAAAGAATGTGGGGATGAGAGAAGTAGTTTGGCATGGTGAAAAGATGTTGGGTTCCAAACCATGAACAAGGGGTTAAGAGTGCAAACCCTCAATGAACCTCCATAAATGGAGGGTTCCCACTATTATGGTAAGAAACCATCATGGAGACCTATGGTGTTCCTTGTCAGCTAAAGCGAAATATTCAAAGAAAAACAGATAGAATATAGTTGCGGAAAGAAAATAAATAAAGTAGGACAGAAGGAAATATAGTTGTGTAAAACAAATAAACATAAATAGAATTGGAAAATAACAACACTAAGCAAACTTTTATTGATATTCAAAATTGGATGCAATGTTCACTTTCCTTTTCAAGAGGGCAACCTCCAATACAAGAAGATATCCAAAATTCAAATATAATAATATTCACTTGACAACCTAGCTTCTACTGGTACATATAGCTTCTAATTTACCAAAACCCTAACCACGTAGTGGACCTCCATTAATGAGGTCACTTACATTTATTGATTTTAGACTCCACTACCTTGTGGGGCCTTATTTGATAAATACATCCCTCAATACATTACGTAACAATAAACTCCACTAACTAGGAAGTTACAGTGGGACCTGAAAAGAACCAAAGCAAATGGAGGTGAATGTGGACTCCCATTAAAAAAAATCACCATGAATAAAGGTGAAAAAATGTTGTGATGGAATCCATGGGAGTCACCAAGCCACTTATTCACTCTTAAACTTGCAAAATAAACCAAGGGTACAAAAGAGATGGACTGTAAATGGTCATGTAACATGGAGAAACAATAAAACAAAATGGATGGCATGGGTCTCCAAAAGAGGAGAAAAATCCATGTGAAATTTTTTTGGCAAGAGTGCCCACCATGGGGAGGAAGAGCTCGCAAGAGGAGTTGAAAGCTCAAAGTGAGGAAGCATAAAATAAAAGAAGCACACACTTTACAAAAAATGCTTAACCAAAATACAAAAATGTTTTAGCAGAAAACACGCAAAACCAACTCTATATTTTCACAAGGAACTAGAAAATAGGTGCTTAACAATAGAAGAGAAATTTGCAGAGGGGCAAAATTGCATAACAATTTGTGGATTCACATGAAAGGAAGCAAACGATTGTAATGCCAAAAGAGGAAAATGTCCAACCCAAGGTAAAATATGTGGGTTTAAACACTGAAATAAGAAGAAGAAACATGGGCCCTCCGTGCCCACTATGAAGTGGATCCACTAACAAAGAGCAAAGCTAAACCAAGGCAAGGGAACCTCGATTAGAATAATTTAATTAACTAGGGGTGTGGCTGCACATTAAACCAGATAGTCAGAGGCAACTCTTGGCTGATCTTGCCTATTGGGGTCTAATGAATGGAGGACTCAAATGAGAGTGCTACTCACAAAAATACCATGATAATGTGATAAGTTAGGGCTTGAAGGGGCAATTGTAAAAGAGGCACTAAATTAACTATAATAAAACGAGGATGGCGTAAAAAAAGGGCAAAGAAGGATGAACTACTGTGCAAGTTTAGAGCACTTTTGAAAAAACATTGCTGCCACCCCAAAATGCAGATGCATTTTGCATTTTGGGGTTTCCAGAGGCATTCTTTTCAAGATGATAGTGGCATTTAAAATAGGAAAAGTCTGACCTGAAGTATTCCTTCATCAGCCCATCAGCCTAAATGTGAAATCCCTGAAGGCATTTTGTGGAAAAGGATGAAAAGGACGTTGTGCAAGGACCTAATTGAGATATGTGGAGTATAAGGCTGCCATCACAAACTGATGAATCGCTGATTATTTCTTCAGGTCGGAACAACAAATCCAGCAATTTAGTAAGACACTTTTCCAACCTAGCTTCACTCTTAAAACCCGAAAAAGAAGTCTCATCTATAGCATAATTAATGGGAGATTGGTTCCCCTTCTGTTGACAAGCTATCTGCAGATGATGTCGACTTAACCTCTGCCTGTAGACAAGCCTTGGATGACTATTTCAATCCTCTGTTGTAAATATGCAAACATCTGTTGCCGAGACTAGAATATCACTTTATGAAGCATCACTGGCATATGATGGCATTGAGGCCAGGTATTGTAATTTAAATCCAAAAATGAATTGGGAAGTTGATTTAGATCACTTTGAAACAATAGAAAACGGGAACAAAATAACAATGGTACTTGTAAATCCCAATAATCTTTATAGTGTTGTTTCTAGCCATAAGCATTTAGCCAAGGTCATTTGTACCAATGGGATTGTTTGCAACTGTTACTCTTGGGTTTCTCATTCTATAGCACAGAGCTCTCTTTGAGGTGGTCTACAACCAGTGGTAAATTAAGGAATTTTTCAACAATTAAAACTCAGATAAGAAGGTTAACAATTCAGGCATCAAACAACGAGTGGTGCAACTTGTGAATACAACTTCGGATGAAAAACTTCTTTCTCGGGATCTAGCATCAGATGAAGACCTCCAGCATATCCTAGTAAAATATAGTAATATAATAATCTTAATAAACTAATAAAATCAAAGAGACAACATGGTAGCCAACAATATGCCAAAAAACTAATAAAATAAAAAATACAACATGATAACCAACAATGCTAAAGAAGTTATTTTGAATTAGATGATATAAGGTAAACTTAAAAACCTTTTATTAATATCTACCATATCTTAGTAGCAATAAAAACCTTTTATTAATATCTACCATATCTTAGTAGTAATATAATATTTTATAGCTTGTAAAAAAAAAAGGAGGAAAAAGATTTTAAAAGAAAATGCCATACCTCTTGCAGACAAATCTTACAATTTTCATAGCTCTAGATAGTGAGTGCTACTTCCACCTCACAAAGCACAAAAAGTTCATACATCTTCTTAACCTATTTATAATAGACCAGATCTTTCCATTGCCCATTGCGTATCTCTCAATACCTATTACAAATAACAAAAAACATAGTTGTTAAATTAATGGATAACCTGAAGATTATATGTGAACAATATAATCATTCTAGAACAATTAAACCTCGCAGAACTCTCTCAAGACGCCTGACGCCTCTGTGTGTTGTGTGGATTTCGATCACATCGGAGTCCCAAATGCAAAAAATGCATTTAAAGTAGTTTGGAAACTCAAGGAAGTCATTGGCAGGCCATTTTCTGAGGAGAAACAGTACACAGAGAATAAATTTGCAATTTTGCTGCTCAAATTCAGATTGCTCTGAGCTCATTAGGAACGAATTTCCTTGTTTGCAATATTCATCTATCCAGTGTATGTTAACGGAGTTATTGTCTAGCATCCTGCAATATTCATCTATCCAATATATGTTAACGGAGTTATTGTCTTTCACCCGCACCTCCTCACTGAGCCATTCACTTGCCTCTTCAGAGAGCAAAGTTTGAGCAGATGAACATGGATCTGTTTGAAAAATGCATTGAAATTGTTGGCAAGTGCTTGGAGGATACTAGAATGAGTAAAACCAAATTGGAAAAGTTGTCTTGGTGGGGAGGTTCTACGCGAATACCCAAAGTGTAAAAAGATTTTTTCGACGGCAGTAAGGAGTTGAGTAAGGCCATCCATCCTGATGAAGCCGTAGCTTATGCTGCTTCCATGCAGGCTGCAGTGTTAAATGGCGAGATGTCACACCTCTTCGTCTAAGAACTGGACAAATTGGGGATATCATGAATGTATTGATTCCTATTCGAATATACAAATTTCGGTTACAAGGGAGGGCAGCTATTCAACTATATTTCACAATCAGGATTGAATACTAATAGACGCCTATGAAGGGGAAAGCCTAATATCTAACACAATAATATTTTCGGCGAATTTGTTTTGAAGGGACTTCCATGTGCACCTAGAGGCGAAATCGATATTATCGTCGATATGGAGATCAATGCAAACAGAATTGTGAAGGTGTCAGCAGAGCATAAGACGAGTGGGATAAATGAGGCGATGATCATGACGAATGAGAGCGGTAGGTTGAGCGATGATGAGATTGCCAAAATGATTGTAGACGTAGAGAAACTCAAAATTGAAGATCATCTGTGGAATTCAGGAATGCAATGGATCAATACATCTACAACATGAATACAAAATTGAATAATGAAAAACTGAGAGAGATGAAGAAGAAAGATGTTGAAAACATCAAAGCAGGTCTTGAAGAGGCAAGTGAATGGCTCGGCAAAAAATGAAATAGAGTAGACAAAGTTCATCCCTTGCGGATAGTAATTAGGAGGTGTTTTCATGATAATTCCATATTCTAAGGAAAATTTGATGACTTCAGCCTCTACCAAAGAAGCATAACACATCTCGGATGTGACACGATAAGAATGAACTAGTACACATCTTTCTTTCCTCTTTCTCCAAAAGAAATAAGAATAAACAACAAATCCGAAAAACCCTTCTATGTAAAACCCGTTGATCGAGTTACAAAGAAAAATATAGGAGAAAGCAATACAACTACCTCGTAGAAGGAGAACAAAACAGAAAAACACGGTCATTACATATGAGCCCCTGGTCAGATAGTACTTTAGACTCTCCCGATGCAGTGAAAACACTTGCTTCTCGAGGACATGAAGCTTTCTACCCACAGATCGTACGTTTTGGTCCAGAACTGAACTTCTCGACCCGGATAAATAGAAAAGTAGAAAGTAATGTAGTGTTTTTTAACAAGAGAATACAATTTTATTTTTAAATAAAAATTTATTAATATGATTAACGTGTAAAAATTACATGGTTAGAAATTGCTCGATTTGCCATTTCAAATTTTGTGTGCAGATCCAATTTCACCAATTGGACCTTGGCGTTAATAATACCAATTTTTTTTGGACCTTGGTGTTAATAATACCATTTTTTTTTGGACCTTGGTGTTAATAATAGGTTGCCTTGGATTACAGAGATTGTTATTCACAGGTCGATTGTTCATGATTCCTATAAGACATTGTCATTCTCATCTCTATGTGATGTTTTCTTGGAACTTAGTATTAATATTAGGCCTGGATTGTTGTTCACACCTTGCATGATGTTTTGCCATAAACAATAAGTAGAGTAAAACCACTAACACACTTTTTCTCACCTCTATGTGATGTTTTCTTGAACCTTGGCGTTAATATTAGGCTTGGATTGTTGTTCACACTTTGTATGATGTTTTGCCATAAACAATAAATAAAGTAGAGCCACTAACACACTTTTTCTCACCTCTATGTGATGTTTCTTGGACCTTGCACCTTTCATAATGTTTTGCCATAAACCATAATTAGAGTAGAGCCACTAACACACTTCATAAGCAATAAGTAGAATAGAGTAAATAAGTGAAAATGAAGCATAAATCTAAAAAAAAAAATGTCATAAGCAAGTTACAATTCCATATCAATCTCGTTACACTTTCATATCAAGCTCCTAGTAATAATACTTTATAAATTCTCTCTTAAAGATATGTATATATAATCGTTCAATTTGTAACTCTGTTCGTTACACTTTCATATCAAGCTCCTAGTAATAACACTTTATAAATTCTCTCTTAAAGATATGTATATATAAGCGTTCAATTTGTAACTCTGTTTAAACTTTCAAAAGAGTTTTGATACATTGTTTTTATTTTATACATGAATGATGACACATTGACTTCGATTCCTATTGTAGCAACGTTTTTTAATTGTGCTTCTCATATCCTTTGAGTATTTTCTCTATGTTATCACATTTGGCAAAATACAAGTACAACTATGATGTTCTCAGATTACATTGAATTAAATAATAAAAATGGCCAAAGTTGCCTCCAGAATTATAGAAATGAAGACTGTCTCTTACTCTTCCTTGTAATCCCTATGAATTCAATAAACAATTGATACACCAAATTATTTTGCTAAGTCTACAATTGCTTCTCATTATTTTGTAAATTTGTCAATAAATTCAAATCTCTTATTCCCTCAAAGAATGCGATGTGCAGAGAACATTGTTATGTAAATTTGTCAATAAATTCAAATCTCTTACTCCCTCAAAAAATGCTATGTGCAGAGAACATAACCTCTATTCCATGTTGTTTCCACCACCCTATCTGCTACTCTTGCTACAACGAAACTTCTAACCACAATCAATTTTCCTTCTATATCTACATAGTCAATCAATTTCAATTTCAATTTGAAAATAGAGATTTAAATTCTTCACTCTAAATACTTTTATGTCATTATGTGTGGGGGGCATAATATCCTTCCTTTAGTGTTTAGATTATAATTGACATTTTTCATAAACACAATGGACAAACCCTCTCACCTAT
>SNQJ01S0072839.1:13897-39871 GCA_010110895.2 Picea sitchensis | reverse complement strand
TCCCCTGATTTAGGGATATGCTAGTACGAGGGATGTGTGAGGTTGAAATACAATTATTGAGTGGATGGGCAACAGAGTAATTTAAAATTTGAAAAAAATTATCATGTTTCTTAAAAAAAAATCACAAATATCTTCAAAAATTTTATCATCCGAGCCCAGCGGTGAAGCCGTCAAAGTTGAACTTTGTAAACTGCAGACCAACCAAACACTGCTTCGAAACAGAACTTTCCCATGCTGCTATTAAACATCTCTCAAAATCTGACACACAAAAACGAGTCACGGTTATAGCTAAAACATAATCAAGTATAAACGAACTTTGAAAACTAGAAAATACCCGCAGGGGTGCGCACAAAGCCTATGGGTTCATAGAAACAAATTTAGTTTAGGGGTGCGTACAAAGCGAGTATAAAGATCTCGCTGCAAACACATCAAATGTTCAAAGCTAACTGAAGCATCGTACAACACAGAAAAAAATCCTGTTTAAAGAAGGGGATATGTACCTACTGCACCTTTCAAGAAAAGCGGCTATATCTTCAAGAAAAGCGGCTATATCTTCAAGCTTTTTTACCATTTACCGCGGGCCTGAACATCCATTCTCCAAATAGAATAAAATCCATCGTTCCCAAAAAAACCAAAACGCCCGAAAATGAGTATATGGCAATGCAAAAGAAAACAGAGCCGCGGAAGCTACTTTGCGAGAGGAAACTTGGAATGTGAGAGGTAATGTGGGGAATCGGGATGGACGCAGGCCTGCGATTTGACGGCTTGTAGGACGTTTTTCCTCTCCAATACCGTACTTGGTAGGTGGACACGAAATTCACACGTACGTCAACAGTGACTCGCATCAAAAATTTTAACCTTTTCAGTTTAAGTACTTAAAGATATATAAATGGCGATCCGTTCTGTTTAAGATATATAAATGGTCATCAATAGCCAGCCGGCTGAGCAGGTTTCAATGATGAACGGGTTAACCCGTTCAGTTTAACTACTTAAAGATGGAGTAAGCTAACTACGCTACCTTTTGGGATTTCGATCGACGGAGAACGTCTCATCTCCGGCCACTCGGAAAACCCAAAAGGTAGCCTACCACCGTTACCGTTTCCGTTTCCTCCGTGCGCCCCCTGACTCTGCGTCCTTCCCTTCGTGGTAGTTGGGTGAGCCATTAATGCATGGCCACCCTTCTACGCTACCTTCGTACTCTCGAACTCGGAGTGAACTCTCGAACTTTTATCCCGCGCAACCTTCTGCAACCATTGCCTTCCTTGGGAGGCAGCATACACAGGAACTATCATCTATTGCTTGGTCATTCGTTGCACATTATGGGCGAAGTTCAATTCCCTGTACATCATTGCCTGCTCGCGCTTCCCGGTGTGAAACCCGAAAATCTGAGACGAGTCATAAGCCATCCACAGGCTCTTGCACAGTGCGAGAACACGCTGACGCTCATGGGCCTCAAYGTTGMKAGAGAAGCTTTTGATGATACTGYCGGGGCTGCCGAGTTCKTGGCTGCGAATAATCTCAGAGACAYCGSTTCCATTGCCAGTGCCCGGGYTGCTGAAATATACGGCATGAATATACTCGCAGAYGGTATTCAAGACGATGTGGGGAACGTGACCAGATTCGTCATGCTCGCACGGGAGCCTGTGATTCCAASAACRSRCCGGTCCCTTCAAGACTMGTRWTGYGWWCRCWMTACKAGTCTTGAAGGGACCGGYSYGTTSTTGGAATCACAGGCTCCCGTGCGAGCATGACGAATCTGGTCACGTTCCCCACATCGTCTTGAATACCRTCTGCGAGTATATTCATGCCGTATATTTCAGCARCCCGGGCACTGGCAATGGAASMGGTGTCTCTGAGATTATTCGCAGCCAMGAACTCGGCAGCCCCGRCAGTATCATCAAAAGCTTCTCTMKCAACRTTGAGGCCCATGAGCGTCAGCGTGTTCTCGCACTGTGCAAGAGCCTGTGGATGGCTTATGACTCGTCTCAGATTTTCGGGTTTCACACCGGGAAGCGCGAGCAGGCAATGATGTACAGGGAATTGAACTTCGCCCATAATGTGCAACGAATGACCAAGCAATAGATGATAGTTCCTGTGTATGCTGCCTCCCAAGGAAGGCAATGGTTGCAGAAGGTTGCGCGGGATAAAAGTTCGGGAGTTCACTCCGAGTTCGAGAGTTCGAAGGTAGCGTAGAAGGGTGTCCATGCATTAATGGCTCACCCAACTACCACGAAGGGAAGGACGCAGAGTCAGGGGGCGCATGGAGCGAACGGAAACGGAAACGGGAACGGTGGTAGGCTACCTTTTGGGTTTTCCGAGTGGCCGGAGATGAGACGTTCTCGGTCGATCGGAATCCCAAAAGGTAGCGTAGTTAGCTTACTCCCTTAAAGATATATAAATGGTCATCAATAACCACCCGGCTGAGCAGATATAACCAGCTGGCTGAGCAGATTTCAATGATGAGGCAGCCTGCTGAGCAGGTTTCAATGATGAGGAGGTTATTGGTGGGATTGTTTCAATGATGAGGGGTTGTTGGTGGGATTGTTCTGGTATATAGGTCGATATAGTCTAGGGTGTATATATCACATGCAGTAGTATTAAATGTTAGGCTGTTTATTATTCATCATAAAGTGTAGTGTAAGTGAGTAAATTAATAGAAAACATTTCCTGGATAGGGTGACACGCGGCGATGCCTCGCCACATGGCTCAGCATCGAGCCATAGCATAAATGTTGATGGCCGTCACCCATCCTCTCTGCATTTACGATGGTAGTCGGCCATTACAGCCGCTATACGGAGGAGAGACTCCTCCCTCGCGCAAAAGCTCTCACTCAGACCGCACTCAACATGACAGGGTTTATGGATAGCAAGGCGAATCCGTCATTTGGTAATTCGAATTTTCAAGCGCCTGGACAGAGCTGGTTCGCTCTCGTTTTGGACCTCCCCGTCAGTTGGGAGCTTTGGTGCAGCGCTGGTTCCTTATCGTCTTGGCTCACTTTCGTTTCGTTGCATTCTCTCTGCATTTTTATCCACCCCTCAGCAACAATGACCAGGAAGCGAGGCAGGCCTCACCGTGGCTCAGCCTGGTACACCCACAAAAAGAAAAGGCAAAGGAGGAAGAACCTGGAGCACGCTCTATCGATGGCGACTTCAATTCTTAGGAAGAGAGCACGCGCTTGGCTCTGCATGCCATTATCGTTGAGACTGGGACAGAGCGTAGCACTCATACCATAGCAATTGAGCCTGGAAGCAGTCTAGAGGGAGGTGTCGCGGACGAGTTTCCAACCTGCTATGTTGAAGAGACGCCGTACCTGGAGGAATTAGTGACCACCCTGGAACCCCAAGCCATGGTGCCGGATTTACAGGCTGGTAGCGGTCCCAAAGATGAGCCAGTAGACGAATTCCCTGTGTGTATCGTTGAAGAGATACCGTGGACGGGTGACTACAGCCCCACCAGCCACGCTGAGAAGGCAACGATCGAGGACGAGGCTCGGGACAAGGCTTGCGCTGACAGGAACGTGGACGAGACCAGACCAAGGATGAAGGAGGAAGCGGCCGATGTAGGACTGAATGTGATCGAGGCCAGAGCTAGGATGAACATGGAAGTGGAAAACGAAATCTTCGATGACGCAGGTAATCATGACTTGCATGGTCCATTCCTCCGTGCAGAGCATCTGGCTCTGGTGTTCGAACTCCGAGGCCACATGGCAGACCAGGAGCACAAAACCCTTCTCATGGGACATCATCTGGACTTGCTCCTTGACACGTACTCCAATGCTCCAACAAAGAGGAAATGTCCATTCTGTGCGCAGCCATTCTCCGTCCCAGCCAAGTCCACGTGGCAGACAAGCAAGGGCGACAGGCCACCGGGTATCTCAGTTCTCCTATGCTAGTTTGTTTTATGTTTAATCATGTTGTTGCTACATGTAAACTTGACCTATGGCCATCTGTCATAGTTTCCTTCGGGCAGGACAGAGGGCAAAACAGTTTTCCAAACTATGCTGGTTTCCAATAAAATGGCAGCATTTTTGATGGCTCAAAACTATATCTCTGTGTATTTTGTTAATGTTTCTCTGAAAAAAAAAAATAATAATAAGAAACATTAAGCACCATGACCAATGATGTCATTTGAAGAGAATTAAATAAAATTCATTGCATTTTGTAAAATAATCTTAACACAAACAATAGGATAGCGTCTTGGTATATAGGCAGAGATATATCAGACGATGGATAGTGTCTTGGTATCTAGGCAGAGATATATCAGACGATATATATACTACCTAATACAACATTAAATACGATATATATACCACCTGATACAACATTAAATACTGTTCAGCAAACTGGTTAAACGATATATATACCACCTGATACAACATTAAACACTGCTCAGCAAACTGATTATTGTTACCCAACTTACTGGATACTTACAAGCATACAATATGGAAAACATTAAGCACCATGACTATTGGGAATTTGAAGTGAATTAATTAAACTGCTGCATTTTGTGAAATAGTCCTTCGTACCGGGAATGGGGTCGTGCAGAGAAGACTATGTGAAACAGTCCTCTCCACAGGCAATGGTTCGTGCAGAGAAGGCTCTGTTTTCGGCATGTTCTGTCTATTCGGCGCGTGCTTTTTTTTGCCAAAGTCGCCATGGCCAGGGCCTCCTTAAACCCACTTCCCTCAAAGACGTCATGGCCACGGCCTTCTTAAACCCACTTCCCGCAGACTGCCATCCGCCATATTTTTCACCTTCAGACCAATTTTAATTATATCTTGGATTTCGGTTTATACCCGTTTTCCATTTGGGTTTTTAGCGCCAATATTTAGTATTATCTGATATCTCTGCAATTTTCTCTAGTTGTGAAACCCAATTCCTTTTATGTTACAGATAGCCTCCAAGGAATGAAAATTATCAAACCCTATTCAGAGAGAAAAACATGGTGACTTTTGTAATCCGTATATATCCATTTATAATAATCATTAACTAGAAAAGCAGATCGTATGAGTTCAACCCACTTATTAAGATGACTTTTCCTATGCTATCCTGGGCGATCTAATTGTACAATCGGCCATCATGTTAGCTTCTGTCCATCAAATGCATTCTATGAAATAAATTAAAATAATATGTATCCAGAAACGTAAAACACTTTTACTAAATGCAACCAGAGCTGTTCACTGAAAGGTGGGTAGAGATAAACATAAATCTGGAGCAAAAGTTGTCCAAAGAAATTTGGAAAAAGCTATATTAATTAAGAATGTCATTTCCAGCTTTATTATTATATATGGTTTTATGGTTTTTTAATTTTTTTTATTACAAAAAGTGATATAGGATGAAATTTTATAATGATAAAATTTGCATATAACAATAAATTCATATCTGCATTTAAAGGGACAAGCATGAAAAGCAAAAACAAATAACCTTCTATCATATTTTTCATTTTCATTCATGAATCTGCATCTAAAACAAAAACAAATGACCTTCTATTATATTTTTCATTTTCATTCATGAATATGCATCTAAAGGGGCAAGCATGAAAAATAACACAAATGACCTTCATCAGATTTTTCATTTTCATTGACAATCAGGCTGAATTTGAAATTCCAGACCTTAATGGGCGGCTGTTCTTTGTTGCCGCTGCTTCCACTGCTATAATCTATGTATCCAGTTCTATAGAATCTATGTATCGAGATTGTCCATGACCTCCTGGGTAATATTTAACCGTGTGAGAATGGTCTGCATGGTGCTACACTGGTTTATGATGAGGGAAGCTAGGTCCTGGAACATGTGTAGGTGAGCATTCATGTCAATAACGGATTCTTCGAGTTCAGTCCTAACTTTTTATTTGATTTCCTTGAAACTTTGGAGGCTTCCTTCGTCGATCTTTACCTATCAAAGCTTCCCCTCGAGCTCTCTAATTCTTGCTTCTTGCACCAAATTCTGTTGGTGCAAATTCCGAGCATTATCCTAAGTGGTGCTCCAGAAAGCAGATCCAACTAAGGCTATGGCTATTGGATCCTTGTTGATGTATTCTGTTATGGGGGTTTGTATAGAGACTGAAATAGAGTTCCTCCCTTTTACCTCTACTTTCTTCTCTTTATCTTATAAAATCTTGTCTGATGCTTTGTCATATATGAACTTCCTCAGGTTGAGTACATCATTTGGCTTGAAAGGAGTACCAAGTCCCAAGCTTAGTCCTCTGAATTTTCATGTCCGATGGCACCAATTGTTGATATCTCAGGGATATCAATTCCATTGGCACTATTTCTATCTTCTTCGTCTTTCTTTCTTTGTTCTTCCTCTGTCACTTTATTTGTAGCTTCCTTGGATACCTTCTCTATCACTTCTTTCGTTGTTGTTGTTGCGTTTACTGCAACTTTTTCTATCGTTTCGTTTTGCTCGGTTTCTTTCTAGGTAGTTTCTTTTGTTGCGGCCTCTACTTTAGCTTTGGATTTGGCTTCTTCAACAATTTTCCTCTTTTTATCAGCAACGTCGTTCCTTTTCTTTTGAACCTTCTTATTTTTCCTCCTCTTTTTATCCACTAATGTCTCTTCTTCCTCTAGTGATCATGAATGTGCAGAAGCATAAATGTGGGACATTATTTGTGTTGCTTCTTCTTTTGCTTTTTTTCCGACTTTTTCTCGTGCTTTATCTTCATCCGCAATTCTTCCTAATGGATGCCTTACCTCTTGAAGGAGACCTCTTCGTAATTTCTTGCATTGCGATGTACCTCCTCTTCCTCCTAGACGTTTGTTGTGTATTCCCAAGGCAAGCCTACCTTATCGAAATGTTCTTTTACGACTCTCTATGGGTCATGTCTCCTGGACCTATCCTCTCCAAAATGGAACGAGAGAAAGGTGTTTACTTCTTGTGCTTGGCTGGTGTTAAAAAATGAGTACAGACTGACATACAATAGGAGTGGTGGCCATATTTCCTTCTTTCCTGATCCAGGTGGATATTAGTGGCCACCCACCTATTCCAACTGGCTCCTCTTGATAATTTTTAGTTCAACACGTTCTTTTGTACTTCTTTGTAATTGTGGGTTCTACACTTTCGAGACTATCTGAAGCCCTACACATCTTCCAGGTGGATACTGGTGGCCTCCCACTTAATCCAAGTGGCTTATTTTGTATGTTTTCATGTCAGCACATCTTGTTGTACCTCGAGGGTCATTTTGGGGCCCTAAATAGTATTATTTTGGCTCGCCACAGTCAAATTGTAGATGAAGTCACAGTTTGACAACATAATGCATAGTTCCCAAAAAACCTTTCCAACGAGCTATCACGCGCCTAAAACAGAGGTTGTATGCAAAATTTATGACCCCGGGAAGTTGAGGTACCAACTTAACCATAGGGGCCCACCTAACTTTTGGCGTTTCATTTCCTAGGGTTAGGTTTTTGGATATATAGGGTTTTGGCATTCATGAGTAATGTTGAAAAGGCCTTTGGAGCCTCATTGTAATCATTTTTCTCAGACAAATGCGCTTAGCAGCCACATCGCTTATCAGAGATAGAAACCAACATTCGAGCAAGTGTTTTAGTTATGCAATTTTATAGTTTAACGTATAGTTATGATATGTCTCAGGTGGCGCACTATACAATAGATATAGTATCGAATCTATACAAAGGATATGGCATTGAACTATGCAATGGTTATGGTTTGATTTTAATGGTGGATGTTATGTTAGTGGATTGGCTGGTACATGGAATTGAATAGGGCCATGTGAGGAAGCGACGTGCATTCACTGCACATCACTCCAAACCTCCCTTGAGCATGTCACCCTAGCCCAGTTGCATTGTTGCTCTGTTGGTTGTGGAAGATCCATGTTTTCAGGTTTCGAAAGGGGAAACTCAAGCCAACTCTTCATTGAAGTGATTTTACACAGGTATGGCTCTTTGATTTCCATCCATGATGGACTCTCTGTATTATGAATCAAATGGCGGCTCAGAATTGCATGGGTTCTGTGTTTTCTTGAGTTTTCGACTTAGTGTAAATATTGTGTTATGAGTTCTCTGTGATTACTGCAAAATGTTGGCATTCTTAAGCAAAGTAATGATTTTTTTTTAATTGTAAAGTCTGTGCATTAGTTACTAGATCAGTCGGCTTGGTTTTTATGATGATTCTCTATGAAAAATGGTAACAATGGTGCAACGGGCTTTGAGTTTTATTGTTGAGGGGTTTTAACCACTAGTCTGTGTATCAGTTGTTGTCAACTATTTTTCCCTCTCGATCGTTGTTGTGATTCTTTATCCAAGTTGCAATGCAACTCTCTACAGTGGTGTGGTTCTTTTATCTAAGCCTCGAGTTATTGTTTGATGGCTCATTATTTACTATCATTTCACTAAAAACTTTCCACGGTCTAATCTTGGTTGGCCCATAATGTTTAATAGAGGCATGTGTATGTATTGAATGGATACGAGTTGCGTTCTATCATTCTTTTCTCAAAGAGTTTTCACACTCGCTCCTCTCATCTCTGCTATAATGATAATTGTATGTTGTGAGGCCTCACTATCAATTATTTTCAAAATTTATCGACCTCCTGGGTGTTGGAAAGAGACATGGTCTATCTGTGTTTTTGAGCACCCTTCATTGTTAAATTAACCCTCGTTCCTCTCTGCAAAAAAAATTTAGAGGCATCTGTGTGTGCCTGGATTGTTTAGTTTGAATTTCCTTATTTACACTTGGGCATTCTCTTATGGTTATGTCAAGATCTTGGGGTTATAAGTTGAAGGACTGTGGGTTTTTCTTAAGAGCGTGGCTCTCTATTTTTTTAAAGATTATAATTCTAGCTTGTGGTTGTTTCTCGGTGGTAAATTCTTAAGGATGTAAAATACTATGAGCTCTTTGTGCCTTTTAAAGTCAAGAAGACTTTCATTATCTCTCTGCATTTAAATTCTAAAGAGCCCGACTTGGGGTCTGACTTGCTTCTATCTTCCTCGGGCACCTTTTGGGGTTTGCCAAGATTTTAGGTTTTTGTGGAAATTTAAAAGGCACGGTCTCTCTCACTTCAAAGACCATCTCTTGGTCGAATCCATGTGTTTCCTCTCTGTGACAAATTCGTTTGAACATAAAAGAAAAGTATGGTAGCTTACAGCCCGAGAGTTTTCCTTTTGGTCGGTTATGGTCTTTCTTACTATGTTAAATCCTAGCATGATGATGGTTACATTTAAAGTTTCGAAGACACCTGTGTAAGTGACAGTATCACCAAGCACGATCATGATTCTGTCCAAGTTTAAAAGGTATACTTGTGCATCAATATGGTTTCATTTTCTTCATACATCTTATGGGGATCACCATGCTTATTATGATTGTTTTAAAAGGAAGTCCATCTGTATTAACTCACACAGAGATCAAGTTCAGGGTTACATTTTTTGGGTTGACTATTGTTATCGAATCAATATTATGTCAATTACATTGTTGAAGACCTGTGTGTATGGTTGATTCATTAAACATGCTTTGGTTTTGTCCAGATTTAAAAAAGGGACCTATGGGTAATTAAATCGGGCTTGTTTTTTGTTAGATGACAGTGACTGTTGATTGTTTATCCTAGGTCTATTATTGTTTACCAAAGATGAATGTTGGACATAGATAATAGGTATCATTGTGCTTATTTTGTTTATTTTAAAAGAAGAGATCAATGTTAGCACATGCAATACTATGGTCCGAATGGTTATATTGTTACTATTGAATTGGAAATGTTTGCATAAGTCATGATAAACAAACTATTATAAATTGAAGATTTGTCGGAAATTAAATTGTTTTATTGAGGAACGGTTAATGTTTTAGTCTTGGAAGTGGGTGCTTTTTGGATTAAATTTGAAATAGAGTTATGATATTTGATTGATTTAATTTATTTTATGAACAATATCCATCTAATTCCCTCTCATTTTTTCACTCTTTCGCTCATTATAAATCCCCTAACGATCACAAATTCATTTTGCACGCCCTGTTCACTAAAATTAAATTAAAACTTTGTATGAAAGTGATTAAAAAATGACAGAGATAGATGGCACCTGATATGTTTTGGTATTGTTTCACAGCGAGTTATTTAATGAATTGTCGTGAAGTAATCGTGTTCTTATTCCCTGTAATGATATCACTTTTTTGCTCAATACAATCCCCCCAGATATCCCATGAACCCTATTTCACCCCCTATTCATTTGACAATTATTAAATAAATTTTATGGATTGGATTGCATGGGTCTGATGTTGATTGTTGAGCCAAACTTTGTTTCATATTAAGAGAATGTCAGGTATGGTTTACTAAGAACTAGTTGCTAATAATTTTTGCATACTGGATGAACTTCATCAGCAGAGGGAGTCATGGCCGAAACAATAGGGGCAAAGGAAATTGGAATAGAGGGCATATAAGGCCCAAATTTTCAATACATTTCGATTTCAATCCTAAAGAGTTAAATCAACTCTTCCAAGCTAGATTTTTCAATTGGACTGGACAAGGGATAGTCCAGCCTAGACCAGAGAGGCCTCCCTTCCAGCCCCAAAATGTTCCTAGTATCCATGTGCCTCTGCATGTATCTTTGCAACCTGAAGTTCCTGAGAATGATGGATGGCAGGAGATTGTTCATCCAACAATCTCCCACCATCATGGCTGGCCAAATTTGTCATTATCGCCTCCTCCTCCACCTGTAAAACCAATTGATCATATTTCTCTTGCACACTCACCTGTATAGTCCTCTCACGTAAGAAAAAGACTCAAAATCGAGGCCCACCATGTGCATGACAAAGGTAAAGTTGTTGTTGTTCCCTCCTCTCCTTTAAGTGACTCAACCAAGTTAGTATCATCCCGTATGCACTTGAGAGATGACTGCTCCATGTCATTAGTGAAATCAAGCCTCAAGGTTACACCCAACCTAAGGCTAATTCAGGGAAGTCAAAAGGGAACAGCAACAAAAAAGAAAAATTTGTCTCTCAAAGTGGAAAATATGGTTTTTTATTATGTGTTTATAATTGATTTGTTGAGGACAATGGATTGTTGAAAGTTTTGGACAACAAACTATTTTTGGATATTGTGGATATTTACATGTTTGGATATAATTTGAAATGTTTCTGATATTTAAATTTCAAATTGTGGAAGAAATTATGGGAGCCACAAGGAGGCATGTGTATGATTGATTGTCTACTTATGTCTATTAAGAAATAAAAGGGAGTCACAAGGGGTCCCACCTACTAGTTATTATTTAATAAAAAGACCCTTCATTATTATTATTATTATTATTTCTTCCCCTAAACTAAAGATTAGTTAAGTTTTAGTTAACTAAACTAAATAAGGTAGTTGAACTACTTCAACTAATTTGGAATGCTTAAAAGGCAAATGAGAAGGAAGAATAGAAGGAGAAAGCATACCAAGGTTTTCTCTTGAGTTTTATTGAGATAGTTCAGTTTTCACTTTTTGAGGCTATAACTATAGGGTAATATTTCTGACTATCTTTCCTTAGCCAAGAAAGATTTGAAAATGATTGAGTAAGATAAATTCATATATTTTCCTCAACAGCTAGCTTCGCCAAGGAAGATATCTGTGTCAGCCAACAATGTTGTCTACCTTACGGCATCAAGCCTTTCAAAGATGAGGTATTGTGTAATATTTATCCCCTTGAAGTTTGTGATGTTATTTTAGGACAACCATATTTGTGGAAGCGTCATGCTATGTATGAGTCTAGACCCCATGGTGTTATTATTACTTTTGGTAGACAATTGTACAGGATACCAGAGGTAGCGCTTCCTATTTCTATTTCTTTAATCTTTGCTAAGAAATGCAGTAAGATCATTTCACAGACCTTACTGCATTTCACAGAATAGGTATTATTAAGAAAATAATTTAAACTCAAAGTGTAGGAAATTTATAATTCTATTTAAAATAAGTATTATTATATATGCCGATAGGCATGGTATATAGTGTTGAGTTAGGTTTGATTTTCTATTAGTTCATGGTTGACTATAAAATATACATCGTTTTATCTAAAGTTTTAAAAAATAATGATTAATTTTAAATTTTAAATCTCATTTATCTGATATCTTATTGGCCAAAAACTTTGAAGTCTTATTGCTACCTTCACTTCCCCCAATGCTATTGTAATAAATATTTCTGCCATCTAATCATTTCATGCCTACTCCTTGTCTCCCCATCACCTAAAACAATACTTTCATTATTATATTCGTCAGGTATATGCTACCTAGTAACCTTCTTAAGAAAATAATTCAAATTCAAAATTTAGGAAATTTATAATTCTATTTAGTAAAGTTGATTGATTTTCATAAATTATTTGGAAATTTATAATTCTATTTAGTAAAGTTGATTGATTTTTATAAATTATTTTTATAAAATAAATATTTTAGGAATAAGTATAATAAAACTAATTATTTCAAAATTTAGGAAATTTATAATTCTATTTAGTAAAGTTGATTGATTTTCATAAATTATTTGGAAATTTATAATTCTATTTAGTAAAGTTGATTGATTTTCATAAATTATTTTTATAAAATAAATATTTTAGGAATAAGTATAATAAAACTAATTATTTTATTTTTAACATTTTAAATGATATAAAAATAATCATAAAATATTATAACCAAAGTAAGTTATAAAGAAAGAAAGTTAAACATATATTATTTTGAATTTTTCAAGTTTGCCATCATTTTCAAATTTAGTGATAAAATAGTTGCTAAAATTGTCCCAAAAAAAATTCAAATTCCTAAAAAATTTAAATTATAGTTCATTATAAAGTAGTTCATATTTATTATAATATTTCAAAATGTATGATAAACTAAAGAAAAAACATTTAAGCAATTCATTATTTGCATTTCATGAAATTTCAATCTAGAGCATAATAAAAAAAATTAAAAGACATTGTCAAACTCAGATGTTTATGGCTTGTCCAAGCATATCTTCCCTTGATATCTTTTTTTTTCAAAATTTAAACATTTATGTTCAATACATGGCGGCAATAAAGCTCCCATAATCAAGTAATAAATTCAATGGTTAACAAGGGTAATCCTTTCAAAGCAAGTTATGGTTGTATCAATCCAAGTTGCAAACAACAAACATAATTCAAAATTTTTGAAGTAATAATTTTAAATTAATTAATTAACCATAAAAAAAAACTTAAAAAGATGTTTAAGGATAGTATTCTTTTTAATATTAATGAATCCCTTTCAAGACAAGAATAAAGCATGTTTCCTTTGAAATTCAATAATTAATAATACTAGAATACAAGCTTGTAGATCTAGAAACTAATAACCATTCTACTCTACTTTATAATCCTTAAATTAAATCTTATCGAAACTAGTAACCTTGATGAAGTACACTCCATTCTACAGTACTAGTAACCTTGATGCAGTACACTCCATTCTACAATACGCTCAAATCAAAGAAAACCTAAATGATATATGAATAGAGATACTTACAAATATTTACAATTGTAGTCAAGATAAACACAAAGCCAACTCTAAATTGTGGTCTTGTTGACGGGGCCGAATTCTCCCTTCAATAGAAAGGGGTACTCCTTGGTACATGGTCCCAATCAAACTATGCAACATTTGGTTTCGGATACCCATCTGAAATTTGTCCCAGGTGCCATTGCTGGTTATGAGGGTGAAAATGAATGGTTATGCAATGCAAAGATGTAGATGAAGACTATGTATGAAAATAAATCTAACCTATAGTTAGTCCATCCTATCATATCCTAGCTAGGAGAAAACTATAGTAACCAAATGAGTTGTAAAATGAAACTAAACTCTACCAAGAACCCCATACAAATAGTTGAAATGAAGTTGCAAAGTTAGAAACATGAACACACATACATATAACCAGAATAATCTGAATTATATTTATGCATACATTAACCACTCATGAGCTCATGACTTAATATAAGAAAGAATAACAATAATATAACATGACATTGAGTGCATCCGATTAGTCTATCAACATACATTATTCTGATAGTCCATGTGTTCTACATGTATTCTACTTGAAGAAGTTCACAGCAAAATCAACCACACGGAAATAAATTTCCAGCAATTTAAATTTCAAAATTATTTTATTTTTGGGGATATCACATCCTACCCTTTCAGAGTCTAAGCCTTCTACAGAAGCACTCCATGGTCAAAGTTCTACCTATCTTCAAAGAGAAAAATTCTCCATGTAAGTCTTTCATTCTTGGAAAACATAAGAGAACTAGTTTTCCACGGTTCTCCACTCAAGCCAAGCAGCGCCTAGAGCTAGCCCACACTGACCTCTGTGGACCAATGCACACAAAGTCAATAGGTGGTAGCATTTATTTTCTAAAGTTTATTGATGATTTCAGCAGGAAAATATGGATCTATTTTCTCAGACACAAGTCTGAAACTTTTGCAAAGTTCAAAGAGTTCAAGGCTGAAGCTGAAAAACGAAGTGGAAAATATTTGAAAGTTCTCAGGTCAGATGGAGGAGAAGAATACAGCTCCAAAGAATTTGCAAATTTCTGCAAATCACAAGGCATCATCATGCAAACTACAACCAGGTATACTCCACAACAAAATGGAGTGGCTGAAAGGAAAAACCAAACTATAATGAACATGGCAAGGAGACTTCTCAAAGAGAAGAGTATGTCAAATTTATTTTGGGCTGAAGTTGTAGCATGTTCGGTCTATCTACTAAATAGATCCTCAACCACCAGTCTCAAGATGAAGGTCCCTCAAGAAGGATGGAGTGGGACAAAGCTAAATGTTGCTCATCTTAGGATTTTTGGATGCATTGCATTCGCTCACATACCTTCTGAATTGAGGAGGAAAGTTGATGATTGAAGTGAGAAATGCATTTTTGTTGGCTACAGTGAGACATCTAAAGCCTATAGACTCTACAATCTGATTTCAAAGAAACTCATTCTCAGCAAAGATGTCAAATTTCTGGAAAATCAGTTCTGGAGTGAGTCTGAAAATCGTACTATGGACACTGGACAGTCAAAATCCATTGCTGCCACTTCCTGAAAACACAGAAAATTTAGGACAACAAACACATCAACCTGTCCTTCCAAGATTGTAGAGACAAGCACAACCTGAAAGTCCTCAGGACAACCCTTATTAAAAAAGAAATTCATCCTCTGAACTTCAACATCAGAGAACTCGAAGCTTGAGAGAAATCCATCAACAGTTGGATGATATTGATCAGCACAATATTTTTGCATTAATGTCATGTCAACCTACATCCTTTAAAAAGGCAGCTAAAGAGCCACATTGGGTTCAAGCCATGAACCAAGAGATTAACTCCATTGAGAAGAACAAGACATGGGATCTTGTTGATCTGCCTAGACATAAGACAAGTATTGGTGTCAAGTTGGTTTACAAAACTAAACTCAATGAAAAGGGGCAGATTGAAAAACACAAAGCAAGACTTGTTGCCAAAGGATTCTTACAGCAACCCGGCATAGATTATGGTGAAACCTTTGCTCCAGTAGCAAGGTTGGACACTGTAAGGACTCTCTTAGCCATAGCAGCTCAACGCAAATGGGAAGTATACTAGATGGATGTCAAGTTAGCTTTCCTGAATGGTGTCTTAGAAAAGAGGCCTATGTGGATCAGCCACCTGGATTTGAAGTCAAAGAACATCCAGCCAAAGTGTATCGGTTGAAGAAATTCTTGTATGGATTAAAGCAAGCTCCAAGAGCTTGGTACAACAAAATTGACACTTACCTGATCAAGAGTGGTTTCGGCAGAAGCTAAAATGAGCCAACTCTATACACCAAAACAGAACAGCAAGGTAAAATTCTGATAGTATGTTTATATGTTGATGAGATGATATAATATATATACTGGAAATCTTGAGTTAACCAGTTTTAAAAATGCCATGCAATCTGATTTTGATATGACAGATCTTGGAATAATGAAATATTTTTTGGGAATTGAGCTTGATCAATCAACCAAAGTGATTTTTGTCTGTCAGCAAAAGTATGCAGCAGATATCATCAAAAGATTTTGCATCGAAGACTTTAATCCAGCAGAAACTCATATACCCCCAGGCACAAAATTGAGCAATCAAGATGAAGGCCCTACAATGGATTCTACTTTATACAAAAGTTTAATATGCAGTTTGTTGTATCTTACAGCAACTAGGCCTGATATTATGTATGCAGTCGACTTTGTTTCCAGGTTCATGGAATCTCCCAAAGATTCTCAATGGAATATGGCAAAAAGGATTATATGTTGTAGGCACTCTTAATTTTGGTTTATGGTACTCTCATTTTGAAGATAATGATCTTTTTGGTTACACTAATAGTGATTTTGCAGGTAGCCTAGATGACCGGAAAAGCACCTCAGGGTATGCTTTTCACCTGGGCACGAATCTGATTTCTTGGGCATCAAAGAAGCAACCCATTGTCTCAATATCTTTTGTAGAGGCAGAGTATGTCATTTCTACCTCAACTTCTTGTCAATATGTGTGGCTGCGAAGACTATTGAATGACATGTCACATACAGAAAAGGAGCCAAATCCTATCTTCTGTGACAATACTTCCATAATTTCCTTATCCAAAAACCATGTTTTTGATAAGAAAAGCAAGCACATTAACACTCTCTTTCACTTCATATGCGAGCTAGTCAATAATGGTGAAATCGCACTGCAATTTTGTGGCTCACGAGATCAGCTCACAGAGATTTTTACAAAGCCATTAGGAAAAACCATTTTTTATTTTCAGAGACAACACTTGGGTATTATCAGTGCTGATGTTTGTAACTATTGAGTTTAAGAGGGAGTGTTAGTTATAACTATAACCTCAACAGTATGTGACTGTACACTGCCAGTTGTTCTGGTCAGCTGTATCAGTCGTTAGGATCCATTCCTTTGCTTCTTGATTCAGTTTCTTATTTTCCCTATATAGCTCTAGACTATCAACTAATACAAGAGCTTGCTCTGCATATTCTCGTTCCTTGTTCTGTCTACTCTGTTTCTTTTTTTCTTGCACAGATTCTTGTTTTGTCAATAAGTACACTACTAACTATGATGACCTCTCTAGAACTAATATGCTTACTTCTATGCTTTTGGCAAAGAGTGAAACTCCATAGAAAGAAAAACCTCTAAATTACGAATATCTCAAAGCTTTTAAGTAATGCTTATAGGGTAAGTATCAGTTCTCCTTGGACTGATGAGCGCCAGAGAAAAATACCAAGTCCCAAGCCAAGGAAGTATCTTAGTTGTACGCCAGATTGAGAATGAGTAATGATAAGAAAGTAACTAGAAAGTGAATGAAGCATAGGGAGAGGTCTTTAAGTAGACATCCTACGTTCTCCTTACAAGACATGTGAGATGAGAGAAACATGTGGTTTTTGAATTGGTTGGTTTATTTCCCTACAAATGGCACGTAGCGACATGACGATCGATAGAAAAGAAATGCAATGCCGGAACTGCTCCTCTCTAGTTGGTTGATACCTCCATTCCTGTTTCAATCACTTACTTCGCTTGAATATTTCCCACCCTGGAACTAACTTCAAGGTTCTTTTTCTGCAAAAACCATTACCCCTATATTTGGCATGTCAAAAGATGCTACCTTTTCCATAGATAAAATCACTATTATTTCTTCAGTTTTTTTGGGTCGTCTTTGTGCAAGTAAGAGAGCATGATGGGATAGAGGTTTTAGAATAACTTTATGATAGACGGCCAGGCACTCGACCAATAGTTCTCTTGTCGAGATCATGGACACCCACCTTTTGCAACTCATTTTATCAACACCAATCACTTTTACTCGTTTATTCACCCTTTCTCCTTTATAATTAAGGGCTTATTCAATAGGAGCAAATTCTTTTCCGATATGGCAGAAGAAACAATGTTGCGAAGTATGAGGTACTCACTAACTCATTATGTTTATCTACATAGTAGTTGAATAAACTCTTCTCATGAGTGGGTGTGACATCCATTTATATATCACTATGAGGCACAACCATTACCCCTCTCTCTAGATAAAGGGCCTTTTTTTCCGCTGCAATGACTTACTTACTTCCGGACTCGAGAAGTAGCATCAAGCATTTCACTATTTTCAGGTGGTTGGGAAGTTTGATCCGACTGGGGAGTAGACTCTAAATCCGAATGGCCCAACTAAAGACACTGGCTTGAAACACAAATCTTCTATTTATGTCAAGTTGTTAATATGTAGATAATCTGAGGGAAACGACGCTCTCATATCACATGAAAATAGAGAAATGTTCATCTAGTCAGGAATTTGATAACGCTCTCTAATCATCTCTAATCCTTGGATCACGGTTGCTCAGTTCCAATCAGGGAGAGGTATTCGAATAAAAGAAGGTTTGGGTAGTTATCAAGAACCAACATAATGGGGAGGCTCTCGCTTCTACAAACATGGGTAAAGGCAAGGAGATGTATCTGGATCTATAGATTGGTGTAACTACACTTCATTCGAAAGCATGGGCTAAGGGAGGGAGCCACAGTGAATTATTTACACGGGGAGGGTGCTCCTGTTATCAAATCACTCCTCATTCCTTAGTATAAGCAAGAGGCCCACCCTTTTCTATATATATGGAGAGGGTCTTGAGATGGAAGTCGAGAAGCAGAGGCTGAATTGCTTGCTTGCGAGGAATGGTAAGGTTTATGGATAGCGACGTCTAATAAACATAACCCATTTCTTTATAAAAACACAACTCGTTTCGATTCATAATCCATGCATTTCCATCTAATATGGAAATTCAGTCCTTTGGAGATCATTATTATTATTTAAGCATCCACCCCCTTCTCACTCCACCATTCAACAATTCTAGCGGAATCTAAAATGACGCATTTCTCTATGGGTCCAACCAAAAAGCACTGATACAACAGGGGGCATAAATCATGATCTGTCACACGAGAGAAGAAGTGGTCATTTCTGAGAGTCTGAATGCCAATTAATAATGGTTTCGAGAGCAATAAAGAGATCAATCGTAGGTCTTGCTTGCTCTCAATAGTGAGGGGGTTCAGTTTCTTCCAAGAGGAAGTTCTATTTGGCTTGGCAAGCACGAAATACCAAAGAAAAGGATAAGCCGGAATGAAGGGGAAAGCTGAGGGGGGAGTTCCGCCTCTACCCAAGTATAGAGTTGTTGGATGAGAATCCGCGCATCCCGACGAGCAAGAAAGAGGGCTTGGAAATAGGTTGACCAACTTTCTCTTCCCACTCACCAAATCATGCTTGGACCATCTTTCATTTTCATTAATGAGATTTGCTTTTCTGAGCAGGGGGTGCTATCATCACCGTTATTGAATAGTCACTTTCCAGATTGAATGGCCGAGATGAAGAAGTGAATGGAAAGCAGTAGGCCGGAGAAAGAATCTCTTTAGATGGCGCTATAGAGGGCACTATGGATAGTAGTTATACTAATCCATTTTCGAATCAATCTATCTTGCCTTTTTTCATAGATCCGGAAGAAATAATGAATCTGTAGATGGCACTATAGATAGTGGTTCTACTATTCGTATAGCAAGCACTAGATCTATCTATACCTATCTATATCCATACCTTGGGTTTGCCATTCTACAAATAGGTCGATCCATAGATAGGCCGAGTCGACGGCATGGATAAAAAAGGACTGAACTTGTATCTCGCTCGAATCTATAGTTTCTTTTGTTGGATATGCTACTGGATCTTCTGCTCCTATGCCCCTGTTTTTTATATGGGTGCTCTTGCTGGTGTTGTTAGTGTGTGTTCTTGCTAGTGTTGTTGGATCAACGACTGGATCAACCAAATCTACGATCCTACCCGTACGAGCTATTGTCCATGTGATAGAAGTGGTGAAGGGTGCATATGAGAGGTCCCCTGTAGCTGATGGGTGTCCACTGCTGGTGTGGTGTTCATGTGCCACTGCTTATAGGTGGGGGTTGGCTTCCTTCCTTCATAGGGAGAGACTCAATATGAAGCAGCAGCAATGCATTCTATTGATGGGTGTTCACGCGTGTTTGCCTCATGCTGTTGATGTTTGCCTACCCGCCCAATTACCCTAAAGATAGTGTGGGGCAAGGGCGGGAACCTGCAGTGCATCTTCAGGTAATGGGCATGTCGACTACTCTCCGCTATCGTTTATTATTATCCCATTATTACTAGACTAGACTATTCCCTTAATACCTTTCAGGTCAGGTCTCATTGGCCTTGATAGCGTCGGTAAGATCAAGACCTGATTTGAGCGAAAGGTTATACCCCACCGCGGATAAGGGAAGAGAAAAGCTAGAAGGAAGGGAAAAGAAGTCACTCACTCCTTAAAACAGACAGAAAGTAGGAAAGCTTTCGTGATCCCAATCTTACAAGCATGCATGAAAGCAAGCAAGCAGAGCTAGAAGGGTAGAACTAGAAGGGTGAGCTTTCACTCA
This sequence comes from Picea sitchensis, assembly GCA_010110895.2. NCBI lineage: Eukaryota > Viridiplantae > Streptophyta > Pinopsida > Pinales > Pinaceae > Picea > Picea sitchensis. The sequence goes on along the minus strand of SNQJ01S0072839.1, from coordinate 19,537 downwards.
ATACCTACCTAACTAACTGAAAGGATCCTTCCATCCACTATTTGTTTTCTTTCTTCCCCTCAATTCCAAATTATAAGGGTCAGGGCCTTACTGGGCAAGACCTTACTAGGTTGACCGACGCAGGACCTTACCTACCTTCGCTTCGCTCCAAGTGAATTCCATTTGTATGTTAAATAATAAATTTTATCATATATTGCTAAATATTGTGATTACCAAGCTAATTCCGTTGTGTTTCTTAAATATGTCCTTTGGTGCCAGCTTCTTAAGGGAAAGTAACATATTGAGTATGTTAATGTTTATGCCATTATTATAGTTATTTTCATTTCAATAGATAAGAGCAACATAAGAACAAGATCATTGAGAAATACACATTCACAAGAGACACAACATTTATCCTGGGAAACCCTCTAGGGGAAGAAAACCCAACAAAACTTCCTTAATATAAATAGCCAATACAATGCCAAGAGATCTTATGCTAAAACATAAAGTCCTCTCCCAAGATATGCACCACTCTCTCTCTCCTTTGCAGGTAACAGATCAGAACTTGTCTCTCAAACTGAGCAAGTGAGTTGTAATCAAATAAGGTGCTAGCCTCCTTTATTTATACAAGTTCTGGCACATGTGAAGTGTCTTTTCACTGGCAGGGCCGACTTCTCAATCTGGGTGGGTAAACCCACCTTTATAATATTTCTGGGTCTTCTTATTAATTATTGGGGCTGACTTCTTATTCTGCCTATTATAATTGTTTATTGACCAATCCGCAAAAGAGGATTTGGTCCTATTACAATATCCGACATGATCTATCCACAATGGGGATTGATCCTATAAATAAAATATCAATAATAATAAAAATTCTCTTAGCAGTTACATTATTTCAACACTCCCCCTTAATAAGAAGGGTATTCTTCAGCAACATCATGCAAGAGAGAGAATACAGCATCATCAACAACATCATATAGGAGGACAACATCATCAATATCATCTTGGCAGGCGTATCTATAAATCATCGGAAGTTTTCTTCATTGGCAGCATCGTCATTCTCGAAAGAATGCCATCATCATCTGCATCAATATGTATCAGTAAAAAAATGATACCTCATCACAGCACTAGGCTGGGACATCACAGTACTACACTGGCTCAATGTCACAACTGATAAGCTGGTAGCTCAGTGTCAGTCACATCTTGCTTTATGTCTAACAACTAGGTCAGAAGCAAGGTATACATCATCTTGCTTTACGTCTAACAACTGGGTCAGAAGCAAGGAATCATCTTGCTTTACGTCTAACAACTGGGTCAGAAGCAAGGAACACATCAACATCTTGCTTTACATCTAACAACGAGGTCAAAAGCAAGGAATCATCTTGCTTTACGTCTAACAACTAGGTCAGAAGCAAGGAACACATCATCATCTTGCTTTACGTCTAACAACGAGGTAAGAAGCAAGGAATCATCTTGCTTTACGTCTAACAACTAGGTCAGAAGCAAGGAACACATCATCCTCTTGCTTTACGTCTAACAACGAGGTCAGAAGCAAGGAATCATCTTGCTTTACGTCTAACAACCAGGTCAGAAGCAAGGAATCATCTTGCTTTACGTCTNCAGAAGCAAGGTATAAATCATCTTGCTTTACGTCTAACAACGAGGTCAGAAGCAAGGAATCATCTTGCTTTACGTCTAACAACTAGGTCAGAAGTAAGGAACACATCATCATCTTGCTTTACGTCTAACAACGAGGTCAGAAGAAAGGAATCATCTTGCTTTACGTCTAACAACTAGGTCAGAAGGAAGGAACACCTCATCGTCTTGCTTTATGTCTAACAACGAGGTCAGAAGCAAGGAATCATCTTGATTTACGTCCAACAGCGAGGTCAGAAGCAAGGAATCACACATCATATTGCTTTATGTCTAACAACGAAGTCAGAAGCAAGGAATCATCTTGCTTTACGTCTAACAGCGAGGTCAGAAGCAAGGAACATATATACTCCCCCTTTCAGGGAGGGTCCTTTTGGACTATACCAAGCTTATCTCGAAAGTGTTCAAACTTTACACGAGATAAAGGTTTGGTCAACACATCAGCAACCTGTTCATCCGTGCTAACATACAGGAGTTTCAAGGCTCCTCTTTACACAATGTCACGGATGTGATGATAGCGAATCTCTATGTGCTTCGACCTGTCATGAAATACAGGATTCTCTATCATCTTTATGCAGCTCTGGTTGTCACATAGGATCGTGGTTGCTTCCATCTCTAGGTCAAATAGACCGGTCAACAACTTACGAAGCCATATAGCTTCGCAGCTAGCAAAACATGCAGCAATGTACTCTGCTTCCGCTGTGCTGAGAGCAATACTGGATTGCTTCCTACTCTGCCACGAAATCATGGTTGATCCCAAACTGAAACAACATCTGGAAGTGTTTTTTCTGTCAGCAACGCTTCCTGCCCAATCTGAATCAGTGTATCCACTCAATGTGAAATTATGATCTCCGTCATAACTGAGACCATAATCGATTGTACCTTTAAGGTACCTCATCACATGTTTTGCAGCCACTAGGTGAACACGTCTGGGCTCTACTAGAAACTGACTCAAGGTGTTCACGGCAAAACAAATGTCTGGTCTAGTGTTCATCAGGTACATTAGTGATCCAATAATTTGTCTGTACAGTGTGGCATCAATCAAATCTGACGAAGCATCTACCAGCAGCTTCAGCTTTGCTTCCATGGGTGTATATATGGGTTTGCATTCCAGCATGTCGAATCTCTCTAAGATCTCGACCGTGTACTTCCCTTGGTTAAGGAAGATCTTCTCTGGACTTTTCCATACCTCAAGACCTAAGAAATAATGCATTAGGCAAAGGCCTTTCATTTCAAATTCCGAGGCAAGTCTTCTTTTACATTCAACGATGAGCTTTTCTTCTCCAGTTAAGAATAAGTCATCCACATATAGCAGTAAAATTACTGGCTCATTATCCATAATTTTGAAGTAGAGATTTGAGTCTACTTTACTCTTGGTAAATCCTAAGCTCGTCAAGAAACTGTCTATACGGCCATACCAAGCTCTGGGAGCTTGCTTCAATCTGTATAAGGCTTTCTTCAATCTACAAACATTAGACTTCCTATCTTCAACCTCAAATCCTTGGGGTTTCTCTATATACACTTCCTCTTCGGTGACATCGTTTAGGAAAGTTGTCTTCACGTCCATCTAGTGCAGCTTCCACTTTATCTTAGCTGCAACAGCGATGATGGTCCTGATCGAAGTGTATCTGGCCACAAAAGCGAATGTCTCTTCATAGTCAATGCCTTCTAATCAAAATCTGGCCCAGGGGTCAAAATTTAGCTCAAAAATCAAAGTTCTCGGAATTGCCTCAAAACGAACAGGAGCGTAGCCCTCGTCTTCATGAACCCAACACAACTCGTTTGGGTTCAAACGAACATCGGATGAGAGAGATATCGCGATATGTTCAAATCGCCAAACAGGTAAAAAAAATGAGTGTTGACTGTGCAGTCCGTACAGTCCGTACAGATGCTGGCATGGTAGAGGCCATATGCTTAGGTGGAAGATGATGATGTGGCATTCACTCATTGGTAGATGTGGGCGAGTGATGATGCAACACGTGGCATTTAATGGGCAAATGGTGTGGTGCCACATGGCCCAGTCATGGGATGCCACATGGCACCGTTGTAATTGGTTGTTTGTTTAAAATGTTATGGAGTCCCTGGGGTTCGAACCCCGGACCTCCTCCCACCATGCAAAGCTTTAGCAAAGGCCACCCAACCGACGCGCCACACATTAGTTCTTATAATATATGTGGGATTAAATATATTTGAATTTGATTAAAGTATGGTTTAGCTGTTTATGTGCAGACACTGATTGCCCCAACCCCCGATTTTATATGTTTTGACATGTGACCACATACGGAGCATGTGCGGGAATTAGTTTTTTGAAAACGGTTATACCACCATATGCCGCCACTTGTCACAACCACATTTGTTTTGAAACTTAGCCCTCTTTTTCGATAGCGCGAGGTCGTATGGAAGACCACATGACCATGACCTTGGCGGTTAGGGGTTGGGCGCGCCCTCACCGTCCTACAGTTTGAACTGTTTTGTGGTTATGCGCGTGTGCTAGGTTTTAGCACGAGTTTTTGAGCATGAGCTAGGTTGAATGTACAGAGGTGCGTTTTGGCGAACCAGAGACAACAAGCTTGAAGGAAGAGAATGGCAGGAGGCCTATCTTCTTCATTTTTTGGCCAAATGAGGTGTCGAAAAAGCCCATCTAGGGGTTTTTGGACGTTCTGAATCCATTGGAACTATTTTCACAGCCATTTGAAGACTTCTTTTGCAAGTTATTAACCATTGAAGTTTCAGAGAGCTCCAGAGAGCTTGAAGCCTTCATTGTTTGAGGTCATGCTCAGATGAACACATGTTTGTTTTATGTGATTGAATAATCATTTTTGGCTAATTGATATGCTCTGAACACTTTGGGATAGGTTTTAGATCAATTTTAGGACTTTTACAGGTGTTTTTGCCACAAAGAAGCTCAGGGAAGCTTAAGGCCACATGTAGAAGAGGTCATGCCCGAATGAGCCATGATCCGTTTTCAGAGTTTTATTAGTCATTTTTGGGGTTTTTATGTATTCTGAACCCAATGGTACAGTCAGAATTTCCATTGGAGTTGAGCAGCAGCTTGTAAAAGAATCTTTGACAAATTAATCCCAGAGAGCCAAGTTCATTGATGGAGGCTCAAGGAGATGTAGCCCAGAGAGGGGTAAACTCCTTTATCATCTTGTCATTGTTGTGAGTTTTGATGGTTTATTTGCTGCAAGTTATGTTGTTGTGTATTTATTTAAAGTACATATTTAACCATTTAAAAGAACATTTCCTCACACATGAACATTTAAAAGAAGATGCATAAACTTGGCACATAATTTATCTTGCATATTTTAACACATGGAGAAAGGTCCTGTAAAGTTTTATTTTAATGAAGTAGAGGGTGCTTGCATAGCATAACAAGTCAGCCCACTATTTTCAGATCACCTTCCTTCTGGGAAAATCCACGACCGACAAATCTTGCTTTATACTTCTCAATACTTTCATTAGCAACATGTTTTATTTTGAAGAGCCATCTGTAGGATACCCCATCTTTATTCTTCGATCTGAGAACTATTTCCCATACTTCGTTCTTCATTATGGATTGGTATTCCTCTGTCATGGCATCTACCCATTCCTTCTTTTGAATGGCTTCTTCAAAGCAGGTAGGCTCCTCATCTAGGAGATCACACATCAAAGCCGTATAACTGGAGAATGGCTTTGATCTTTTCACCTGTCTCGTGGTTCCTTGGGGAACACCGTACTTCTCTCCATCTTGAATAAGCTCTCTAGCCCAAGCTGGCTTTCTTTTATGGAGGATCATCATCTAAGGAGGTTCTTACACTTCTACTATATCATGGTCTTCTAGAAGTTCCTCATCAGGGGAAGTTACGACTTCCCTCACTGGTTTTGCAACTTTGGGAACCTCCCTCATTGCAGTATTGGGGATTATGGGTTCCTCTTCACATACCTCTTCAAGCTGGGATATTTTAGATTTCTTGAGCGCTGCATCTTCATCAAAGGTCACATCCCTGCTGATCTCAATGTGATGTT
>SNQJ01S0072839.1:0-13847 GCA_010110895.2 Picea sitchensis | reverse complement strand
TGATGTTGACCTGGTATATAGATTCTGAAGGCCTTGGAGACCTCACAGTATCCCACAAATATTCCCTTCTTTTCTGAAGGGTCCAGCTTGTTTCTCTTTTCTTTAGGTATATGAATAAACACTGGAAAGCCAAATATTTTGAGATGGCTTACCTTTGGCTTATTTCCGATGAACATCTCTTGTGGTGTCTTGAGCTCAAGTGCACTATGGGGCAATCATTTCTGCACATAAACAATTGTCATTGTTGTTTCTACCCATAAGCACATAGGAAGATCTTGATCATGGATCATAGTCTTCACAGCTTCCAGTATGGTTCTGTTCTTCCATTCAGCTACACCATTTTGTTGGGGATCTTGATCCCAACATCTTTGTAGAAGTTCATGAACTCTTTTGAGGTATATTCTCCTCCATTATCTGACCTGAGTATCTTAATCTTCCTTACACAAAGGTTCTCTATCAAGGCTTTGAATTCCTTAAACTTGCTGAACACTTCAAATATATCTAGGTCTTTACGAGAATAATTATCAATGAATGATACATAGTATACATACCCACTAATGGAGGATGATGGCATTGGGCCACACACATCTGAATGGATGAGTTCTGGGACTCCTTCTGTCTTGTTGTCCCTCTTCGGAAACAGGTTCTTGATGTTCTTCCCTTGTGCACATTCATTGCATACGCCTTCATGGTCACCTATGAGTTATGGTAAACCTGTGACCGCTTTTCATATGTATGGTAGTGCCTTGTAGTTGATGTGAGCTAATATTCTATGCCAAGATTCTTCAATGGCATGGGTCATGGAAGCTTCTGAGTGACCCTTTAGCTCATGCAATTCACCTTCTTCTCTTCCAATGATGATTGCTTCATCTATGGTTTCTTCTTTATCACGTTTCCTTTTGCAACCTTCACCATAGATTCCTCAGGGTTATTACATGTGACCTGGAGCAAGGTCAGCAAAACAACAAGCAAGAGTAATATCCCTCTGATGATATAAAGCAATAGCACGAACAATCATCCTAGTAGCTCCTTTAGAGCTATCACTTATAATTTATCTGAAGCAAAGATTAAAGGTAAGGAATACAATATGAAATGAGGTCAACACTCTCATAGTGTTGTGACCAAGCATTCTTCCATGGAAACCTAGAACTAACACACACGGTTTCTCCTAGAGGAGGTGTTAGTTGTATCAGGAAAAACGTATACCTCTATATGATCACATGCTATCAAGTATAATCCTTTACGACGACTGCTATCTCAACTATAGTCATCATCTTGTCATGTGTACCTTTGAATCTTATTAATCTTGATTAGTCAAACCTTGAGCCTTGTCCTCAAGAATGAGTGCTTGCTTTTCTTCCAGGTTTCCTTCACTCAAGTGACGAATGTTTTCTTCAACCTATCTTCTGTACTGAGACAATACGCTATCTTGACAAAAGTTTAGGTTAGAGGATAAGCTTTGTGATCAAATTTTAATCCTTCTAATAATTTGATCATATCTTCAACATGCAACACTAATAATGTCATGACAAATAAATGCATATCAGAATAATCACACCTGGGTTGCATCATTCCTCTGAATGTGTTGGATCTTGAGATCCTTCTGGATCTATGGCAAGATATCCCTTCTCCTGCAAATACTCTTTAGGGTTTAACCATTAAACACATGTGAGTACATACCTCTGATGACATTTACAGGTAGTGGCTCTATCTGGTAGCAGCGGTAATCATTACCAACTCTTTAAAAACTTCAAGGGTGACTGCAACTGGGAGTACGACTGCAATTGCAACTTAGGGTTTTATGAGAAAACCCTAATTTTCCAAACTTCAAATTTTGAAATTCCGATCCAGGGAATAGATGCGCTGAGCTGAGGCGAGTATGCTGGTGTACTCAGAATTTTGAAAATCCAACTTTTACCCCCTCAAACTTGATTTGCGGATTTCTGGACTGGTGCTTCTGGTTTTCTGGTACATCTGGTACTCTGGTTTTCTGGTACTTTTTGAAACTAGGGTTTCACTTTCCGGGAGATCCAACCACTGAAAAGGTGCGCTAAAGATGCCAAATTGATCCTTAGGGGAGGGCACAACTTTCTAGATAGTTTCAGGGCTGAAAAGATTCACTTTTGAAAAACCCTAATTTGCAAGTACTGCAACAGTGACGTTTTTCCTCTTGTGAAATATGCTTCCTTCAGGTTGGCTTTGATACCATGTTAATGCTTATGCCATTACTATAGTTATTTGCATTTCAATAGATAATAGCAACATAAGAACAAGATCACTGAGAAATACACATTCACAAGAGACACATAATTTATCCTGGGAAACCCTCTAGGGGAAGAAAACCTAGCAAAACTTCCTTAATATAAATAGCCAATACAATGCCAAGAGATCTTATGCTAAAACAGAAAGTCCTCTCCCAAGATATGTGCCACTCTCTCTCTCCTTTGCCGATAACAGATCAGAACTTATCTCTCAATCTGAGCAAGTGAGTTGTAATCAAATGAGGCACTAGCCTCCTTTATTTATACAAGTTCTGGCACGTGTGAAGTGTCTTTTCACTGGCAGGGTCGACTTCTCAATCTGTGGGTAAACCCACCTTTATTATATTTCTGGGTCTTCTTATTAACTGTTGGGGCTGACTTCTTATTCTGCCTACTATAATTGTCAGTTGACCAATCCGCAAAAGGGGATTTGGTCCTATTACAATATCCGACATGATCAATCCACAATGGGGATTGATCCTAGAAATAAAATATCAATAATAATAAGAATACTCTTAGCAGTTACAATATTTCAACAGAGTAATGCATGTTTTCACACACTTTGAGCTCCTAAACTTGGATGCTCTCTTAGAGAAAGTAAAAAAGTGCCCTTATATATAAAGGGGAATGGCACCCTCGAAGGAATACGAGTGCCATACTCGCTGGCTAGGCCGATCAACCTGTACGATAGGATGTTGGGCTGATCATCTTTCAACCAAACCTCCTACTAGTTGTTGGGATGGATACTAACTTCCAGAGCTCGTTCGTGGGGTGATAAGTCCTCCCTCGCGCTGCTATTGCGCTGGTCATCCCTTTAACTAGTTCGTTGGTGCCTTGTTGTCAACCACACCTCGTGTTGCTATTGGGCTAGTCATCCTCCCGAGATAGTTGGTTGTTGGGATTATCATCTGTCAACAGGGCCTCGTGCTACTATTGGGCTGGTTCCTAAGCTAGTTGGTCAGTGATAAGTTGTTATTGAACCCAAACAATTGGTCTAATTCCATTTGTCCATGCTAGTTGGTCTTAGAGAAATGGTGTCACTGTAGTTGGGGCAAGGGTACATTACGATCATTGGTCATTCTCCCAGTCATTCTCCAAAGGAAATGGTTATTGTCACTAGACAAGGGTACGTTACAGTCACTTCTTTTGTTGGTGGTTTTCAATCAATCTTTCAAGTTATCGGGGACAATAAATGTAAAAAAGAGATCCCTACCCTAATAAAACGGACTCCCCTAACTCAAACGGACTCCCCCTAACTCAAATGGACTCCCATAAAGCAAACTCTTTCTACGAGAGCCATATCTTTCCTAAAATCCAAGTACTACTAATTAGAACTTGTTAACAGTACCAACTACAACAAGCAAATCAACGTCATGCCCACCTTTCTATTAACTGCCATAGCCTCAATTGCCTTTCATCACTTTTGTATTTACCAAGCCGGCCTTAGCAAGATGGATCACCCCTACGACTCCTCAGCGTTAGCGTCTTGACCTATCTCAGGGTCTTCGCCCTTTAGGATTTCTTTCCGATAGGCCACTAGAGTCTATTCCGCCTTGGAACCTATCTTCAACAAATATGTTGATGGGATAAAAACCCAACCCTCTCCTCAAGCTAGAAGTAGCTAATTACCACTTGTAGCGTATCATAAAATAAAAAGGGCTCTGACTATAGGGATATTTCTTTTGGACTGGGAAGGGCACCCACACCAAGCACCGCATAGACTATAGGGAGATTTTGACTGAGATTAAGAAAAGCCTCCTCCAGACTAGGGAAAAGCCAGCGATCGGGTGAAAAGCCAACCTTACCGATCTGCACTGTTAACGCTTGTTATCAGTAACCCCTATCACCTTCTCCTTTGATCAAGGTCTGAACTCCTTTCCTCGCTTGTGAAAGATAGATCTGCTTCTTTTCTCCATTGTAAAAGCTTCTTTCCTCCCTTGTAAAAGCTAGTCAATCTTGAGTGAGAAAAGTATTTTTTAACAAAAGTAGGGCATTTTTTTATTGATAGCAGACATAACTCCATCATTCACTTAGTAGCTTGCCTTGCTTGTTTAAGTGATTTCCTCCATACAGGAAGTGCTTTCATAGCTGGAGTAATTGGACATTTAGAGCATTTCATTGTACTATGAATCCTTCCCATTAGGGATTTCCTTACTCTCTCTGGATAGATTGATTGAGAAGAGCCTCTTGTCAATGGTTATACGCTTAAATCCCATTACTGGATGAAGAATAACAGTGTGAAGAGCTGAGAAGCTATGATTAGGTTTTTGATTCTATGCCCATGGAATTATTTCCTAAGTCAAACATGAGTCATCAAGTCAATCTTTCCTCGAATGAATATTGGGAAGCATAACGAAGTCAGTGTTGTTACTCTAACTACAGATCATAGGACAAAAGACACTAGACAACCCACTTACCGAGGTATAAAGAGAGGGACTATTAGAACTGATCAAAATAATCGGACTGTAATTTTCTTCTCCTATCCTATAATGTCCCCACTCTGGGAAATCATCACAGTGCAGAGGTTTATGATGACCATAGTAGCCAGATGGATGTTATAGCGAGTACAAGGGTTATTGAGAGGCATTATGGGGTCCAGCTTCCATTGCTCATCATATTCCATCATTATGATCCATTCCGCACAGGTTGGCTTTGGTTCTGTTGCATTCTGACGATTTCCATGATTTTGACTATTTTCATCTATAAGTTAATTGAATTCACTGAAGAGGTCATTTTGGGCACATTAATTGGAGGAACCTCTCAGTGTAATAGCTCATTGGAATCGAGAGAAGCAACACTACAAGATGGGATGGTGAGAAGTGATTTTCAGTGGCTAGGGAAGCCACAAGGAGAGATAAGGTGTCTTTCAGAGGTAAAAAGGTTAATTAATTAATTAAAGTGATTTAATTAATTAATTAAATATTAATAAAATGAAAGTCACTTTGGAGGGACAAGGAGAACAAAAAGTATAAAGGAAAGGCAAGGGCCTCTACTCATTCTATTCATGTATGTTTATCTTTTGGATTTCTGGCTTCTAGCTAGAGGGCCCATCTCTTGGGGGTTTTGAGGGCTTTGACTGAACAAACCCTAGAGGACAATTCGATGGTGAAAGATTCCACCTAGCTTGTCCCAAGCTTGGTCTCGGAGATGCAATACTCTCCCAAACCATTCTAGTTCCAAATCTACTCAGTGCAGGAGGGTTCTACACCAGCCACAGTCACATGAAGAGAAGGAGGGTGCACCATTGGGGGTTTCCAGCAAGGGGGGCACACCATTTATTGAAGGAAGGTTCGTTGCAGGAGTTTGAGGGATCCCTTGGAGATTTGAGCACTTGGGTTTTACTTGCAGGGCCTTGGCCATGATTTCTAGTGCCTCTTGAGAGAGTTCTATGGTACATATTATTTCCTAAAGCATTGGGACGAATTGGAGAGAAGGAGGACATTTTGGAGATTCAGATCTATTCAGTTTGGAGGGGTTATACTTCAGATCTGACCTTGAGACTTCACATAGTGACTTGCAGTGTCCCGATCTATATTTCTAGCAAGTTTCAGGGCATTTGGAGGCCTCCTTCATCAAGGATGAAACTATAGGGTTTGACAGTTTTAGGAGGGTGCAACTCCATTGGAGGATTCAACATTTGGAGTAGTTTCCCTTGGTATTTCGGTTTGATATTTCAAGAGGGGATTCTACTCATCCTGATCTACAGTTCGACATATTTAGCGTATCATTTGGATGTCTTTGATAGTAGGGCCGAATTATTGAGGGTCTTCAGGGTTTCAGTAGGGCGTGGCATCTTACAGCTTGGGGGGTTAGCATTTTTTACGGCCTAGATCTACTCTTGCATTGGTCTTCAATGAGTATTCAACCTTTGGAGGGTTATAATATCTTCTATTGGAGCATTTTGTAGTAGCTTCTATCTTCTTTATTGGAGCCATCTGTTGAGCCTTCCAGATCAACCTTCTCATTGTAGCAGGTTCTTCTATTTATGAATAAAAGCAGATTTGAGATGTTTTGGCTTGTCTATCATGTTGTTGATCTTGCATATGGTTGAGGTATGTTCCATGATTGTATCTTCTTGTTTATTGTTGCAAAAACACATATAAACACATCAGTAAAACCCTAAGCGTAACTGTAAACAAAGTGTTTGACAAAATACCACAACGAGTAAAAGTTTTAAAAAGACACCCAAAACCGTGATGTTCCTGGCATATTGTCTTGGGAACATTACATATCCTTTGATAAAGGAAATCCTCAATCCCTAATACCTTCTTCTTGCTCTTCTTTCTCCCTTTAACCCCGATTAGTCCTTTTACCAACCTCTTTCTACTTTGAACCAAGGCTTGACATATGTCGCTTCAGTTGGGAAAAGAGTCTCCTTCCCTACATATTCTGCTCTTCTTCACCTCCTTCCCCATATCTTATGCTATTAAGATTATCCTTAGCTTCTCTATATTGCATGAATAATATCTGTTTCTATAACTAATGTAACTGTACCCCTAATTCCCAAAGGGAATATCAGGGTCTGGAAAGTCACCAGGTTGGAAATATCACCAAATGGAAGCGAAACCTAACCGATCAAGAAGTAATTATAATACTTCCCTTATAAAGAAGGGAGTCGTTAGAAGGACTAACTGACTAAGATATTATATATGTTGCCATCAAATCCTGTCTTTTCGAGCAACAACTAGTGGCTTGCCTGGAGTTATTGAGTTACAAGAGACAACGATGTGATCTTTCCTCATGAGCGATACCGATGTGGTCTTTCTTCCTTATGAGAAACAATGAAGAGCTTTTCCCCATAAGCGATAGTGAATGGATGGATTGATTAGACAGCGAGGAAGGCGAAGTCGCACCTCATCTTTGAGTGGCAACAACGATAAGGTATTGACTCACACCCCATGAGCGACAACGACGTGGATTAGCTAGCTAGAGAGTTATTGATTGGACAGTCGATCATGCAGGTAAGGCGAAGCCGATCTGCTGATTGGGAAAGCCAGGAGCGACAACTTAGCTTAGTGGGTGCTTTCCTGGATAGATTGAATTGACAACTCAGAGTAATTGGACTGAAAGTGCCTTGACTTCTGATTATGAATCCTAGCTTTTAGGGCTTTCTTTACTGTCTAAATAGATTGATTGATTGCACTGAAAGAAGAAGGAAAAGCCTTACCAATAAAGGAGTCATTCAGATACTTACCTCATTAATAAAGGAATCATCCTAATAATTACCCTATTGATTAATGAGTCATTCAGAAACTAACCTAATCAATCGAGGAGTAAAAGGTATCATTCGGAGGTGGCGCTTCGCTTGGGTGTGCTTTAAAAGGGGCCAGGGGGGTAAAGAGAGGAAAAAGGGTAAAATGAAAAGTGGAAGGATTTCCTTCCTTCCTGATTGTTTCCTTCCTTTCAAGTGATGTCCTCTGGGGGCTCTACGAGTCTGGCCCACTCGTTCATAAAAAGGAAAAGGAGATTTGTCTCATTCCCCTAGATAAATTCACCTAAAATTCCTGAATCCAATGGTAAGAGTTAGGGTTATTTCCCCAATAACATTAGTAAGAGGAGATATACATAAATAGATAGAGTTATGGAAAAAATCATCCAACTGATCATATAAGGGATCTTCTCCTCAGTGGTATAAATAAGGGAGGGCTCTTCTCGGGTACAAATAAAGGCTTCTCTGACTAGTCTCTATATCTCTCTAGGTAAGCCAGTGTCTATATCACCAGGAAGGAAGGCAAGTCATACTTCGAGGTTAAAAGAGCAGTTATCCTCTCTTCTTCATGTTAACACTCTCCTTCCCCACATATTTCCTTCCCACTATGCTCTTATTTGTCTCCTTACCTTATAAACCCTTCGTAGCTAGAGTAAATGAACTTATAAAGGCCAAGAAATCGTGCTATGAATACTCTAATGTACGGGCTCTTGCCTGGATATTTTTATTTGGTAGGAGAAGCACTATCGACACGCCATCCTGGATAGATTGATTGGGAAAGGATATCGACACGTCGTCTCCTGGACTGGATAGATTCATTCATTGGCAGTGGACTGGCACTTGAATCTACTCTCTACGACGTGAATAAGGTTGTGATAAGATGTTCTCATTCGTCTAGTGAGTTTCTCAATAACCCATCCTACACTGGCACCTGAGGAAATCGGTATAAAAGGGAAGGAAATTAGTAGTGATGTCAGGAGTAGTGATGTCAGGAAATGAATTTTAACGAAGTGACAGGTGGGCATTGTAATGAAGTCTTCAGGCGCTGTAACTGGCATGAATAGATTTCTTTTACTTGCTTGTGTAACGAAGTTTAATGGTAGGTGTTTTCGAAGTCCTTTCATAGTTGTAAAGGTAGTAAAGCTAGTTCGAGATGTAAAGCTAGTTCGAGATGTAAAGATAGCCTACCAAACGTGCCAAGATAGATATAGTAACCCTACCAAGCTAGATTCATTGACCAGGTAAGTCAAAGTCATCCCCACACACGGGCCTGAAACCTCGTAGTAGTTCGAGTCAATTAGTATAATCGGTCGGTATTAAGTAATTCGAGTCAATATCGATAGAAACCACAGTAGTTCTCACATGTAAATAGAGGTCCATTCACGAGGGTGAGGGAACGTGAAGTGAGGGAACGTGAAGTTGGCTCAACCGTTATGGGAGAGGGGACAAACCGCTTAAGTAACTAACCCAAACCTATTCTTTATGTTAACGCTCTCCTCAACCAAAAGGTAGGAGTTAAAGTTCTTTAGATGGTGATTCTAAGTTAAGATGCAAGGCGTTAAGCTAGGGATGATAACCAATTAAAATGCAATGCAACTAATCCTAAGCTAATAAAAGACATTGAGAGACAAAGAAAGTTAAACTAAGTTTTTTTATAACTTGCAACAAGAAAACTCAATGGTTAGACTCCATGCGGATGTACAATCACAATCCCTAGGTTTAACCCTTTAGGAAAAGAAGTTAAGGGGATGTACAGTCACAATCCCTAATGTCGTCCTATGCTTTCTATGAATTCTAGCAAGAGATCCAAGTGGAAAATAGGTCAAACCATAAACCAATGATTGCTTGAAAGAAAGACCATTAAACTATATTAAATACATTCAAGATGGGGAAACCCGAATGGCTAAAAATGCAATTATTGCAGCATTAATGATGTTAGATCATGATTCTAAGTTAAGATGCAAGACAATTAACCTAGGGATGATAACGAATGAAAATGAAATGCAATTAATCCTAAGCTAACACAAGACGTGGAGAGGAAAGAAAGCTAAACTAGGGGTTTTTTATCACTTGCAACCAGAGAAAGACTAGTGCCTTCTTAAATCCTTGGGCATCTGGAGTCAATGCAACCTTCAAGGAGGAAAAAGGGAAAATAAAACTCAATGGTTAGAGTCTAGGGGTATGTATATTCACAATCCCTAGGTTTAATCCTTTAGGAAAACAAGTTAGGGGGATGTACAATCACAATCCCTAATGACCTCCTATCCTTTCTATGACTTTTGGCAAGAGATCCAAGTGGAAAATGGGTCAAACCCTAGAGTTGTACAATCACAAGCTCTATAACTTCACCAATAAGTACAAGGTTAAGGAAATCTACAATCACAATCCATAAATTTGACCTTATATGCTTTAGCAAGCTTAAGATAATTGATTATCATGGAAGAGGATGTACAATTACAATCCTTCATAGGGCTTCTTACAAAATTATCAAGGGAAACAAGATAGCATGCAACTTATCAACAATTCAATAGATCATGTACCTAGAACACCGAGAACAAACATAAATACTTGGAAATATACTTGGAAAGATGCCATGCCGCTATGCACAAGGAAACCCTAATTCATGAATCATCCATCAAAAACAAGAGATGCATCCACAAATCACTCTCCAAGAGGTGTGCATAAGTACTCCATGATGAGAAAAGAAGATAAAAAGACTATAGAAGTGATTATCCACAAATGTGAGTTATCATTTTACAATCTGGGAGCATTATCCTTCTTATATGAGGCAACTCTAGCACTTTAGTCCTAAAAAACCCCTAAAAATGTAAAACATCCATGATACAAGGTGAATAGGTCAAGGTCGACCATCAAAATAGCCTCTAACATAAAGATAAAAGGAGAATACATCAAAAAATCCCCACAAATATGACACGTGTTGGTGTGAGAGGACATCATGCTCTAAAAGGGTAAAGGTATCGTCAAGTGTCACATCTCTCACCCCAAGTCTATGGGCCCTTATTTTGGTTGCTTGATTAGCTAAGTCAAGGTTAAGGGCAAGGTCAAGATGGATTAGATAAAGCAAATTGATTGTTTATGTGTGAGGGGTGCTGTTAAGACAATCTATGATATCTACTATGCTAGAGAAGTAAATTAAATGCCCTGAAACATTAGGTATTAAAAGAAAAACGAAAGTTGTAAATACACTTGAATGAAAGATAAGAAAATTCAACATGTAACAAGTTTATTATAGTGGAAATAAATTAGTCCTAAAATCGACAGTAATGTTATGGAATATATTCCAAGTATCAAGTAAAAAACAAACAAACCATAAACCATTGACTGTTTGAAGGAAAGACCATTAAACTATATTAAATATATGCATGATGGTAAACCCTAATGTCTAAAAACACAATTATTGCAGCATTAATGATGCTAGATGATGATTCTAAGTTAAGATACAAGGCGTTAAGCTAGGGATGATAACCAATGAAAATACAATGCAATTAATCCTAAGCTAACAAAAGACGTTGAGAGCGAAAGAAAGCTCAACTAGGGTTTTTTATCACTTGCAACAAGAGAAAGACTATTGCCTTCTTGAATCCTTCGGCATATGGAGGAGTCAATGCAACCTTCAAGGAGGACAAAAGGCAAAGAAAACTCAAGGGTTAGACTCCAGGGGGATGTACAATCACAATCCCTAGGGGTTTAATCCTTTACAAAAACAAGTTAGGGGGGTCTACAATCACAATCCCAAACGTTGTCCTATGTGTTCTATGACTTCTAGCAAGAGAGCCAAGTGGAAAATAGGTTAAACCCTAGAGTTGTACAATCACAAGCTATAGAAATTCGTCAATAAACACAAGTTTAGGGGGATGTACCATCACAATCCCTAAATTTGACCTTATATGCTTTAGCAAGCTTAAGATAAATGATTAACAGGGAAGGGGATGCACAATTACAATCCTTCTTAGGGTTTCTTATAAAATTATTCAATGGAGACAAGATAGCATTCAACTTATCAACAATGAGATAGAGCATATACTTACTAAGAACAAACATAAATACTTTGAAATAACAATTACTATACCATGTCGCTATGTATGGGGAAACCCTGATTCATGAATCATCAATCAAAAACAAGAGTAGCAACCGCAAATCACTCCGCAAGAGGTGCACATAAGTACTCCATGATGAAAAAATAAGATAAGTAGACTATATAAGTGATTCTCCACAAATGTGAGTTATTTTTTTTAAATGAGGGAGCACTAGCCTTCTTATATGAGGCAACCCTAGCGCTTTAGTCCTCAAAAAACTCTAAAAATGTAAAATATCCATGATAAAGCATGGATAGGTCAAGGCCGACCCCCAAAATAACCTCAACAATGACATGTGCAGATGTGAAGGCCTCCAAAGGCTATGACATCATGCTCTAGAAGGGTAAAGGTATCGTCAAAAATCACATCTCTCACCCCAAAGGTCATGTCTCGGGCATAAGTATTAGCCATTGTCACCTAAGCAAGTACTTTCCTCGTTTTAGTGAAGGACAAAGATCCAACACAAGGAAAGCTTCCCTAGCAACCTCAAAGGATCCTATAGCAGGGCAAGGCAAGTCTACAACCCCCTATCTTGTTTGCTTGATTAGTTAAGTCAAGGTTAAGGGCAAGGTCAAGATGGATTAGACAAAGCAAATCAACTGTGTGTGTGACGGGTGTTGTTAAGAAAATCAATGATATTTACTAAGGTAGAAAAGTAAATTAAATGCCCTGAAACACTAGATATCAAAAGAAAAATGAAAGTTGTAACGAAACTCGAATGAAAGATAAGATACTTCATGTAAAAAGTTTATTAAGAGCAGTAATAAACCATTCCTAAAATAAGCAATGATGCTATGGAAGATATGCCAAGTATCAAGTAAAAGACTAACAAACCATAAACCAATTATCGCTTGAAAGAAAGACCATTAAACTATATTAAATACATGCAAGATGTTAAACCCAAATGGCTGAAAATGCAATTATTGCAGCATTAATCATGTTAGATCATGATTCTAACTTAAATGCAAGGTGTTAAGCTAGGGATGATAACCAATCAAAATGCAATGCAATTAATCCTAAGCTAACACATGACGTTGAGAGGAAAGAAAGCTAAACTAGGGGGTTTTATCACTTACAACAAGAGAAAGACCAGTAAAAATCAATGATATTTACTATGGTAGAAAAGTAAATTAAATGCCCTAAAACACTACCTATCAAAAGAAAAATGAAAGTTGTAAATAAACTTGAATGAACGATAAGATACTACAGCATGTAAAAAGTTTATAACAGCAGTAATAAATCATTCCTAAAATCAGGAATGATGCTATGGAAGATATGCCAAGTATCAAGTAAAAGACTAACAAACGATAAACCAATTATCGCTTGAAAGAAAGACCATTAAACTATATTAAATACATGCAAGATGGTAAACCTAAATGGCTGAAAATGCATTTATTGCAGTGTTAATGATGCTAGATCATGATTCTAACTTAAGGTGCAAGGCATTAAGCTAGGGATGATAACCAATCAAAATGAAATTCAATTAATCCTAATCTAACACGGGACGTTGAGAGGAAAGAAAGGTAAACTAGGGGTTTTTATCACTTGCAACAATAGAAAGACAAGTGCCTTCTTAAATCCTTGGGCATATGGAGTCAATGAAACCTTCAAGTGGGTAAAAAAGAAAAGAAAACTCAATGATTAGACTCTAGGGGGATATACAATCACAATCCCTAGGTTTAATCCTTTAGGAAAACAAGTTAGGGGGATATACAATCAAAATCCCTAGGTTTAATCCTTTAGGAAAACAAGTTAGGGGATGTACAATCACGGTTTCTATGACTTCTGGCGAGAGATCCAAGTGGAAAATCGGTTCAACCCTAGAGTTCTAGAACTTCACCAATCAATAAGTACAAGATTTAAGGAATGTACAATCACAATCCATAAATTTGACCTTAGATGCCTTAGCAAGCTTAAGATAAATCATTAACAAGGAAGGGGGTGCACAATTACAATACTTCTTAGGATTTCTAACAAAATTATCCAAGAAAAACAAGATAGCATGCAACTTATCAATAATTAGATAGAGCATGTACTTAAAACACCATGAACAAACATAAATACTTGGAAAGAACACTTACTCTGCCATGTTGTTATGCATGAGGAAACCCTAATTCATGAATCATCGATCAAAAACAAGAGAAGCATCCACAAATCACACTCCAAGAGGTGCACATAAGTACTCCATGACGAGAAAAGAAGATAAGAAGACTAGAAGTGATTCTCCACAAATGTGTGTTATCATTTTACAATCAAGGAGCACTAGCCTTCTTATATGAG